>CM077652.1:22290607-22573107 GCA_039707465.1 Rhabdophis nuchalis | reverse complement strand
GCAATTGAAGCCAAAATCCCCATTGCTAAGTGAGACAGTTGTTCAGTGAGTTTCATTTTTCCATCTTTCTTGCCACCGCTGTTAAGTGAGTCACAGGGTTGTTGAGTGAATCTGGCTTCCCCATTGACTTTGCTCGCCAAAAGGTCACAAAAGGGGATTAGGAGACTCCGAGACACCGCAACCGTCATAAATATGAGGCCGTTGTCAAACATCTGGATTTTGATCACGTGACCATGGGGAGGCTACAAGGGTTATTCAGCGTGAATCTTTTCGGGAATCCTGTAAGCCAGGCTTTAGAACTGCAGGAATGAATGTCGATTGTCAACGAAATGAGGAATAGCACCCCCAAATTGGGGCAAACAGCTGCAGGGAAGGAAGGGGAAAGAAGAGTTAACCAAAGGAAGACCAAGAAAAGGTTTTGGGGATGACAGAAAGAGACGCATTTATTCTTAAACTCTACGGCAGAAAAAAAAATGATCCAGAAAATGGGACGTGCAGGTGGAAATGGAAATGATGGAATTAAAAACACCCAAACACTTCAAAGGTGTTTAAAAACAAAAAGACATGAAAATATAACATTATAGGATGGTGTGCTGCTCTAGTCTGCATGTACAAACCAGAGGTGGGATTCAGCAGGTTCTGACCAGTTCTGGAGAACCAGTAGCGGGAATTTTGAGTAGTTCAGAGAACTGGTAAATACCACCTCTGGCTGGCCATGCCCCCCATCTATTCTCTGCTTCCTGAGTCCCAGCAGAGAAGAGCAACCAAGAGGATGAGGGGACTGGAGACTCTAGAACATATGAAGAACGGTTGCATGGATTGAGTATGTCTACTTTAATGAAAAGAAGGACTAGGGGAGACATGATAGCAGTCTTCCAATATGTCAGGGGTTGCCACAAAGAAAAGGGAGTCAAACTATTCTCCAAAGCCCCTGAGGGCAGGACAAGAAGCAATGGGTGGAAACACATCCAGGAGAGAAGCAACTTAGAACTAAGGAGAAATTTCATGACAGTGAGAACAATGAATCAGTGGAACAGGAGTTGCCTCCAGAAGTTGTGAATGACCCAACACTGGAAGTCTTCAAGAAGATGTTGGATAGCCATTTGTCTGAAACGGTATAGGGCTTCCTGCCTAGGCAGGGGGTTGGACTAGAAGACCTCCAAGGTCCCTTCCAACTCTGCTATTCTATTGTATCCTCAAGTTACTGATTTAGACAAACTTTATTTGATTTAATCCTATCTTTCCCCTCTTACTGCCTACTCTCTGGGATCCATTTTAGAAGATGCTGGATGGAGAAAGATGATCTTGACTTGGAGTGGCAATAAGAGAAGGACTAAAGAAAGACAAGTCAGAAAATGAATATTGTCCTGCGGAGAACAGATACTTTTAACTCCCCAGGTGGCTCCTAAAGGCCCTGAGTAATATCCTTGAAGCAAAGAGGGTTTTTTTTTGGGGGGGGGGGGGGTTGTTTCTCTTTGTGACTGTTTGGCCGCTAATGGCTCAGCGGCAGGTCAAGTGCCTTGTAAGTTCGTCAAAGAGAGATCTTCGTTACTAATTGGCATCCTGCAGGAGAGAGACACAAAAGAAGAAAAAGATGAAGAAAAAGCAAAGAACCAAATCCATCCTCTCTGCATTCTGTGGGACTCAGCCAGTGGTGGGATTCAAAATATTTTTTACTATCGGTTCTGTGGGCGTGGCTTGGTGGGCGTGGTAGGGGAAGGATACTGTAAAATCTCCATTCCCTCCCCACTCCAGGGGAAGGATACTGCAAAATCTCTATTCCTTCCCCACTCCAGGGGAAGGATAATGCAAAATCCCCATTCCCTCCTACTCCAGGGGAAGGATGCTGCAATATCCCCATTCCCTCCTACTCCAGGGGAAGGATGCTGCAAAATCCCCATTCCCTCCTCACTCCAGGGGAAGGATGCTGCAATATCCCCATTCCCTCCTACTCCAGGGGAAGGATGCTGCAATATCCCCATTCCCTCCTACTCCAGGGGAAGGATGCTGCAATATCCCCATTCCCTCCTACTCCAGGGGAAGGATGCTGCAATATCCCCATTCCCTCCTACTCCAGGGGAAGGATGCTGCAAAATCCCCATTCCCTCCTCACTCCAGGGGAAGGATGCTGCAATATCCCCATTCCCTCCTACTCCAGGGGAAGGATGCTGCAATATCCCCATTCCCTCCTACTCCAGGGGAAGGATGCTGCAATATCCCCATTCCCTCCTACTCCAGGGGAAGGATGCTGCAAAATCCCCATTCCCTCCTCACTCCAGGGGAAGGATGCTGCAATATCCCCATTCCCTCCTACTCCAGGGGAAGGATGCTGCAATATCCCCATTCCCTCCTACTCCAGGGGAAGGATGCTGCAATATCCCCATTCCCTCCTACTCCAGGGGAAGGATGCTGCAATATCCCCATTCCCTCCTACTCCAGGGGAAGGATGCTGCAAAATCCCCATTCCCTCCTCACTCCAGGGGAAGGATGCTGCAATATCCCCATTCCCTCCTACTCCAGGGGAAGGATGCTGCAATATCCCCATTCCCTCCTACTCCAGGGGAAGGATGCTGCAATATCCCCATTCCCTCCTACTCCAGGGGAAGGATGCTGCAATATCCCCATTCCCTCCTACTCCAGGGGAAGGATGCTGCAATATCCCCATTCCCTCCTCACTCCAGGGGAAGGATGCTGCAATATCCCCATTCCCTCCTACTCCAGGGGAAGGATGCTGCAATATCCCCATTCCCTCCTCACTCCAGGGGAAGGATGCTGCAATATCC
This sequence comes from Rhabdophis nuchalis, assembly GCA_039707465.1. Taxonomy (NCBI): domain Eukaryota; kingdom Metazoa; phylum Chordata; class Lepidosauria; order Squamata; family Natricidae; genus Rhabdophis; species Rhabdophis nuchalis. Next base: position 22,570,324 of record CM077652.1, on the reverse strand, counting down.
CCATTCCCTCCTACTCCAGGGGAAGGATGCTGCAATATCCCCATTCCCTCCTACTCCAGGGGAAGGATGCTGCAATATCCCCATTCCCTCCTACTCCAGGGGAAGGATGCTGCAATATCCCCATTCCCTCCTACTCCAGGGGAAGGATGCTGCAATATCCCCATTCCCTCCTACTCCAGGGGAAGGATGCTGCAATATCCCCATTCCCTCCTACTCCAGGGGAAGGATGCTGCAATATCCCCATTCCCTCCTACTCCAGGGGAAGGATGCTGCAATATCCCCATTCCCTCCTCACTCCAGGGGAAGGATGCTGCAATATCCCCATTCCCTCCTACTCCAGGGGAAGGATGCTGCAATATCCCCATTCCCTCCTACTCCAGGGGAAGGATGCTGCAATATCCCCATTCCCTCCTACTCCAGGGGAAGGATGCTGCAAAATCCCCATTCCCTCCTACTCCAGGGGAAGGATGCTGCAATATCCCCATTCCCTCCTACTCCAGGGGAAGGATGCTGCAAAATATTTTGTGTGCCAAATCGGCAGTAATGGCAGCAGCAACGAATCCTACCTCCAATCCCACCCACTCACCCTTCCTTTCTTCCTTCCTTTCTTTCCTTCCTTCCTTCCTTCCTTCCTTCCTTCCTTCCTTCCTTCCTTCCTTCCATCCATCCATCCTTACTTCTTTCTTTCCTCACTTCGTGATCCTTTCCTTTTCCCTTTTCCCTTTGTAATCATTCTCTGAACTGCTCATAGTAGCTAACTGGGAAGAAAATGTCTTGAATATCTCCTTAATTCCTTCCTTCCTTCCTTCCTTCCTTCCTTCCTTCCTTCCTTCCTTCCTTCCTTCCTTCCTTCTTTCCTTCCTGGAACTAAAACAGAAGACTTTTTTTGTCTCCTTGAACCTCCCACCACTCCTGAGGGCGATTGTCCTCTCTCGTCTCAGCAGATGACTTTCCTCTTCCTTGCGAGTCATCTCCTATGTCCCGTCAACTCCTTTGGAGGCAGCTGTCCAGGCCTCTTGAGAACCTCCATGGGACAGAAATAAAAGCTCTCTCGGAGGTGATCAACAGTTCTGGACACCACGTATGTCCTGAGCACAGCCCTGCTGGCTTTTTCCCAGTGGTCAGCTGGCAACGAATCACCAAACTTTGCCAGTATTATATATTTATGCTTGGAAACAGGCAGGGAGAATTCTTTGCTTATCAGACCACACTCTTGGCCTAGAGGGTGGCCGACACCTGTCTGTCTCCTTCTGCTGGACTGGACAGCAAAGTCCAGCTCCCAATAAATCGTGCACAACTTACTGGCTTTGATGTAAGTTGCTTTAGTGTCAATCTCTAAAATGGAGGAAGGGTGTGGACTCAGAAGAACGGGCTGGCCATTGCATAGGAAGAACGGTTGCAGGAACTGGGTGCAGGAACTCCAGTCTTCATACCCTCCACGCTATAAAAAAAGACGTGGATACTCTAGAAAGAGTGCAGAGAAGAGCAATGAAGAGGATTAGGGGGACTGGAGGCTAAAGCATACGAAGAATGGTTGCAGGAACTGGGTAGGTCTAGTTTAATGAAAAGAAGAACCAGGGGAGACATGATAGCAGTCTTCTGATATCTCAGGGGTTGCCCCAAAGAAGAGGGAGTCCAGCTATTCTCCAAAGCCCCTGAAGGCAGGACAAGAAGCAACGGGTGGAAACTAATCAAGGAGAGAAGCAACTTAGAACTGAGGAGACATTTCCTGACAGTGAGAACAATGAATCAGTGGAACTGCTTGCCACAAGAAGTTGTGGATGCCCCAACACTGGAAGTCTTTAAGATGAGGTTGGACAACCATTTGACTGGAGATGTTTAGGGTTTCCTGCCTAAGCAGGGGATTGGACTAGAAGACCTCCAAGGTCCCTTCCAACTCTATTATTCTATTCTATTCCTCCTGTTCGCAAACCAACTTTCTTCCTGGGAGATACTAGTTCTCACGGCATTGGTGGGGTGGGGGCAGGGTCTATAAACAAGGCATTTCTCCAGAGAGTCAAGCCAAAGAGCCAACAGCTTGCACCCAAGACGCTATAAGGACCGAAGGAGCTCCTTGTGTTTCATCTGCCCCATCAGGAACGCCTTCAAGCAAGCTAAATCCAGAGTCTTCCCTCACAGCTGAATTCCAGAACCTTCTCTTCCCCCACTCTCAGATAGGAGGGGAGAACTCTTGAAGTTGCTTCTCCTGCCTAGGAATCCCTGCTAAGGTTGGGTGTTCGAACGCTTTGAGATTTATTTTTTTGGGGGGGTGGGGAGGTTTTCGTCCCTGGCCCCATCACGTTTCTCTGGCTCTCGCTCCGGGCCAGTCCTGCAGCTCCCCTGGGTAGCAAGATGGCTATTATTACGACGGCTGGACCCAGTTACATAAAGTATTTACGTCTCGGGCGGTCACCCAGCTGACCCCGAGCGAGCTGGATGATTTGATGAGCTTGGCTCAGCCTGGGAAGGATTTCGCTGGAGATCATCTCTTGTCTCGGTGGCCTTTTGGGGTGTTTAAAAAAAAAAAAACTATTCTGGCAGGAGCTTTAAAAGGATCAGTCGGTTTGTGGATTCTTGTGGGAAATCTTGCTCTCTGGATTTTTTTTTTTTAATTGTCCAAGGTTCGGTCCAAGAGGCCCCTTGGATGTATGTTTCTAGGGACACCAGCATGGTGCTAAAATCGGTCCATGGATGACTTTCTTGTCTCCACCTCCTCTCCTTCTCTTCTTCTTCTCCTCCATCTCCTTTTCTGTCTCCTTCTCCTCTTCCCCCTTCCCTTCTCCTCCTCTTCTTCTTCTTCCTCCTCCTCCTCCTCTTCTCCTCTCCTGCTCCATCTCCTTCTCTGTCTCCTTCTCCTCTTCCTCCTTCCCTTCTCCTCTTCTTCCTCCTCCATCTCCTTTTCTGTCTCCTTCTCCTCTTCCCCCTTCCCTCCTCCTCCTCTTCTTCCTCCTCCTCCTCCTCTTCTCCTCTCCTGCTCCATCTCCTTCTCTGTCTCCTTCTCCTCTTCCTCCTTCCCTTCTCCTCTTCTTCCTCCTCCATCTCCTTTTCTGTCTCCGTCTCCTCTTCCCCCTTCCCTTCTCCTCCTCTTCTTCCTCCTCCTCCTCCTCTTCTCCTCTCCTGCTCCATCTCCTTCTCTGTCTCCTTCTCCTCTTCCTCCTTCCCTTCTCCTCTTCTTCTTCCTCCTCCTCCACCTCCTCTTCTCCTCTCCTCCTCCATCTCCTTCTCTGTCTCCTTCTCCTCTTCCCTTCTCCTCTTCTTCCTCCTCCTCCTCCACCTCCTCTTCTCCTCTCCTGCTCCTCCTTCTCTGTCTCCTTCTCCTCTTCCTCTTTCCTTCCTTCCTCCTCCTCCTCTTCTCCTCCTCCTCCTTTTCTTCTTTTCCTTCTCTTTCTCCTTCTCCTCTTCCTCTTCCTCCTCCTCCTCATCCCCTTCCCCTCTTCCCCTTTTCCTTCTCCTCCTCTTCTTCCTCTTCCTCTTTCCTTCCTCCCCCTCCTCCTCCACTGCCATGTTTCAAAATGAATTTCAGCTTTCCAACATTATCTCTAGTTCTGAGGGAGGAAACAATCCTACATCCTTCTGTCCAGACGTTTTTGATAGACTCTTTTGGGCCTCCCAATACTCCAATATTGTCTGGATTTCTGGTGTTTGTCAACACAACGACACCTTTGCTATGGCTTTGGCCACAGAAACAAGTGCCTTGATGTGCAACGCTCACTTTGTTAGAGGTTAGATTCATAAAGTTGCTCTAAGGCAGGGGTCTGCCTTAGAGCACTTGGGCCGAGGCACTTGGGCATTGCTGCTTGAACCGAGGCACTTGGGCATTGCTGCTTGACGCAAACAGGTCGACCACCGCCTGACCGAACCTCTGAACAATGTCCTTGCTCTTTTAAGACTGGTGGACTTCAACTCCCAGAGTTCCCCAGCCAGCCATGGGAGTTGAAGTCCACCAGTCTTAAAAGAGCCGACTTTGCAGACCCCTGCTCTAAGGCAAAGTGCCGGCTTTAAGAACACACGAGACTATCTTAGGCAATAAAACCACAGTACACAATGTATACGTTGCATCTTAAAAGCACAGCATTAAGTACTATGAGTGGGGAAATAGGGACATTCACAAACCGTAAATCCAACAGCTCACCTCCTAATTAAATTTTCATTAGCCAGAAAGATTTATTCCTTGGTGCCAATATTTCAGGGAACACCCTCTTCAGAAAAATTACATTCTGCCTCTTTCTAATGCAGCTGGGCAACTCGAGAGCCTCATCATTGGCCTTGGCACAAGCAATGATCAATGGGAATCAGTGCCCTACACCAGGGGTCCCCAACCTTTGCAACTTGAAGTCTGAAGGACTTCAGGTCCCAGAATTCTCCAGCCAGCAAAGACTTCAAGTTGCAAAGGTTGGAGACCCCTGCTTTAAACTAGAAGACCAAACTGGCCCTTGAATGTTAAGTTAACCCATAATTAATAATTTTGCTGGCTGGAGACTTCTGGGAGCTGAAGTCCTTCAGACTTCAAGTTGCAAAGGTTGGGGACCCCTGCCCTACACAGCAGGGGCCTCCAAACTTGGCAATTTTACAGCTTGTGGACTTCAACTCCCAGAATTCCTCAGAGGAATCCTGGGAGTTGAAGTCCTACAAGTTGTAAAATTGCCAAGGTTGGAGGCCTCTGTCTTTAAGGTTACTTTTTTGGAGGGAAATATCTCAATCAGGAACTTCAATGGACCTCAAATAGCAACTCCCATCTTCTCACTCACTCACTTCCCCTCAGGCATATAGATAAAGGTAAAGGTTCCCCTCGCACATATGTGCTAGTCGTTCCCCACTCTAGGGGGCGGTGCTCATCTCCGTTTCAAAGCCGAAGAGCCAGCGCTGTCCGAAGACGTCTCCGTGGTCATGTGGCTGGCATGACTCAATGCCGAAGGCGCAAGGAACGCTGTTCCCTTCCCACCAAAGGTGGTCCCTATTTTTCTACTTGCATTTTTAATGTAGCTTTCGAACTGCTAGGTTGGCAAAAGCTGGGACAAGGAACAGGAGCTCACTCCATTACGCGGCGCTGGGGATTCGAACCGCTGAACTGCCGACCTTTCTGATCGACAAGCTCAGCGTCTTAGCCCCTGAGCCACCCTTGAGATCCAAGGACGAGTGACCAGGTCATCTCTAGGCCTGGTTTGGGAAGGAGACTCTGAAAAAAACAACACGCATTCCAGCAGAAGTTCTCCTCAGACGCTCCCAGTGAATTGAGGGCAACTAACCCAGAAAGAGACCGTCTCAGCTCCCACTCGGAAGGTGGCGGAGCAAAAATGTCACTTTAGCAAAATGAAATAATGCACAAGGATTCTAGCAGTGGAGCTGGACAGCTCCTTTCCTTACTTTTCTCTAAGTTGGGAGATGCAACCTGGGCAAAATTAATGGTAAGAACCCAATCCATGGTAAGAACTTTTCTGAGCCAGGCTTCCTTAGAAAGCAAGAAGCAGAGTCTTGGGTATTTGCACGACCGTGGATTCCTTTCCTTCACAGTCAGCAAGGCTTTAGCAAACCAGTCTTTCCGAGGAATATTTACCAACACGAACCTTATCTCGCTTGGAGAGCTGCCAAATAACTAGTTTCCAAATGCAAAACAAGGCAACTTTCCCCTCTTGAAATGACCGAAGGAACAAATTGTTTCCTGCAAAAGCCCCCTTCCCATTCTCTCTCTTTACTCCCAAGTTGACCCTGATTTCTGAGCTGTTCTCTTCTTCTGGCAGCTCTGCGCATGTGCACACTGGGAACAGGCTCCAGCTGTTCCTCCGCCTCATTGCTGTCTAGCTCCCTCTCTGCCTCCGACGCAGAGCCCTCGTCTGAGCTTTCCTCAGCCCCCAGGACTGGCCCACGTTTCTCCCCAACCTCCTCACTCTCCGACTTCAGGTCCTCTGGCCGCTGGCGAGTAACTTTGCTCCGTCGAGTTCTGCTTTTCTAAGCGATGGACATTCCACCTCACGCAGGTTGCACAGATCTAACGTCATCTGAACTTTATATTTGGTAATGCAGGGGTCTGCAAAGTTGGCTCTTTGAAGACTGGTGGACTTCAACTCCCAGAATTCCCCAGCCAGCCTGGCTGGCTGGGGAATTCTGGCAGTTGAAGTCCACCAGTCTTCAAAGAGCCAACTTTGTAGACCCCTGTGCTAATGTATCCACTCCCTGAGGTTGGCTGTCTTTTTGCAGATGTTCCACTACCATACTAGACAACCTCATCAGCACTCAAGTCCAAGGCTGTGGTGTTCAGAGCACTAAGGACGCCACAATTCAATTCTTGAGCTATAAATATTCTCCCCTCTCGGTATCCACTTCCCTCAGTGTTTTTAATCTTGGGTTTATCAATGTGGATTAACAATGGCGGCCGATTGCTTTGTATCGCACAACGGAATCAGCACTAAGAAGCCCCCTCCAGCCAGAATTCCCTCCATGAAAAATATTTTACAATTGTAGAGATGGCTCAGTTGGGCCCCAGCTGGTCTTAATCTGCTTTGGCAGGAAACTATGGTAGTTTTGCACAGCGAAAGGAATATCTTACATCTGTGTCCAGGCATTTTGGAGGGACCATGTTAGGCCAGACTGAGATGGCCTCACATGGACTCTTTGGTGCTCAAATATTGTCTAGTTTTCTGCTGTTTGGCGGCACAACGGCCTCATTGGCAAGATTGATGTGCAATGTTCCTTTAGTTAGATGTTTCTTGAGCAGATTTTAACAGATGAACAGAGTCGGAAGGGACCTCGTAGGTCGTCTAGTCCAACCCCCTGCCCAAGAAGGAGACCCTACACAATTTCTGACAAATGGCGGTCTAGTCTCTTCTTGAAAGCTTCCAGGGATGAAGCTCCCACAACTTCTGAAGGCAACTTACGTTCCATTGCTTGATTGTTCTCACTGTCAGAAGATTCCTCCTTATTTTCCAGGTTGAATCTCTCCTGGGTCAGTTTCCATCCATTATTCCTTGTCTGGCCTTCAGGTGCTTTGGAAAATAGCTTGACCCCCTCCTCTCTCTGTGGCAGCCCCTCCAATATTGGAAGGCTGCTCTCCTGCCTCCCTTGGTCCTTCTCTTCCCTAGACTAGCCATGCCCGGTTCCTATAACTGTTCAATCGTAGGTTTGAGCCTCCAGTCCCCTCTTCATCCTGGTTGCTCTTCTCTGCACTCTTTCTAGAGCCTCCACACCATTTTTTATAATCCGCTGACCAAAGCTGGATGCAGTACTCTAGGTGTGGTCTTACTATGGCTTTATAGAGTGGTCTTAGTAGCTCCCTTGCTCTTCGTTGTATCCCTCTGGTAATGCAGCCTACGATTGCATTGGGTTTTTTGGCTGCTTCTGCACACTACTGGCTCCTGTTTAGCTGGTTGTCCACTAAGGCTCCAGGATCCCTCTCACAGTTACTGCTACTAAGCCTGGTTTGGTTAACATTTAGAGAAACGGAATTTTATACCACCTTCCTCTTTGCTCCCTTCTGCTCATGCAAACAGTCTCGCAGACGAACTTGAGGTCGGTCCTGGGTCCGAATTTGATGCTGCGTTTAATTCTCCTAGTTTTACATGAAGGCCCCACTGCAGGGTGAGAAGAGCCAATGCAGGCCACTCCCAGAGTCAAGCCAAGGGGCCTGGGAAACGAATAATTTTGGAGTTTGGGGCTTTGCAAAAATCCTTTGCAAAAAAAAAAAACAGGTTTTAAAAAAAAGCCTTGGCACCGTCGCACCGTCTCTCCTGCTCCTTTGAGCGAAGGAGGAAAATCAATTCCTTCTCCTTGGCCTTTGAAATCTGTAATTGACGGTAATTGACGCTTTGTAGCGGTAATTGACGGTAATTGGCGTTTTGTGGCTGTGCTGCTGGGAGCTGTCGTTTATTTATATATTTCCCCTCCTCTCTCTCTCTCTCCTGCTCCTGCCAATCATGGTGGTCACCTGCCAATCAATGCTACATAGTAATCCCCAAATCTGGCATTTTTTTTTTCAAATTAACTTCTTTTCAGGATCATAGAGAAAAGCCAGCAGCCTTGGGAACATACCCCTGATCACAGACGAGCTGCCTTAGGGAAAATAAATCAGGAGGGCTAGAAACTTGATTAATAATAATAATAATAATAGTAACAACAACAACAACAACAACAACAACAACAACAACAACAACAACAATGTTTTAACAATGGATGAATTTCACTCATCAAAGCTTTATTTGAATGTTGTGACCAACGGGCAAACAAATTTCTCAGTGGACAAATAAACCAGCTATAAATTACCCATAAAAGCTATCCATTTCTTTGAGGATGCAAATTTGATTTTTCTTTATAGCAAGAGTTGAGCGTAGTATCCTACCTGTATTTGCTACCTGTCCAGGTAGTAACAGCACTTAACAGGTGCCTCCGCCTTTATTCTACCATCCTGGGATCAAATGAGATCTCCCTAAAACATTTTGGCTGATATAATTAGGAAGATTTGGGATTGTGCTGAAATGGATAGATGAACCCTAAAAATTAAGGATAAAGAAGATTCGAAATATTATAGGACATGGAATACATTTTATGAGTGGATAGAGACAAGAGGTAGAAATGAGAGGGAAGTTTGAACAAATGTTCATAATTGTCAAGTTTGGAAAACAAAGATGTCTAAAACTATGGATATAATATGGGAAAATTGCAAACAAGCTAATGTAAGTAAACAATTTAGCCTGTATGTTAATATTTACTATTGATTTTTCTTTGTCTTTGCTTTATTTGTAATTGTTATCCTGATAATGGAACTATATTTCCAATAAAAAATGTAATAAGATAAAATAAAACATTTTGGGGAGACCAATAGAAATACGTAACATTTCAGGACCTCTGGAATTCCTTGGTCAGCCAAGCTCAGCTATAACAGCACGCTGGGGCTTAATTTAATTTTTTTCCCCCGTTTGAAAAATGCTCAAGTCATACAGCTCCCCTCTGGCCCTCCTCTCTAAATGGCAGAAACTGGGCCTTCTGTTTCCAGCAGTAATTCTGAGAAGATGCCACATTAACAGAAATAGATCTGAACAAAACCATCTAGCCGCCAGTTGATCTCCCAGGATGTAAAAGGCAGAGATCATTGGCACTGAAGGAATATGTGAATCAATATGGGCGTCTGCATATATTATTGCATACTGTCTGAAATTAGTTGTTTTCTAGCCTAGCAAATTGTAACCTTAATCTTGGGATCTTGGAATCCTAGTGGGCAACCGTTTAAATAGGAGCCAGCCGTGTGCAGCAGCTGCCAAAAAAGCCAACCCAGTTCTAGGCTGCATCAACAGAGGGAGAGAATCAAGATCCCGTGAAGTGTTAATACCACTTTATAAGGCCTTGATGAGGCCACACTTGGAATACGGCATCCAGTTTTGGTTGCCACGATGTAGAAAAGATGTGGAGACTCTGGAAAGAGTGCAGAGAAGAGCAACCAAGAGGATGAGGGGACTGGAGGCTAAAACATATGAAGAACAGTTGCAGGAACTGGGTAGGTCTAGTTTAATGAAAAGAAGGACCAGGGGAGACATGATAGCAGTCTTCCAATATCTGACGGGCTGCCCCAAAGAAGAGGGAGTCAAGCTATTCTCCAAGGCACCTGAGGGCAGGACAAGAAGCAACGGGTGGAAACTAATCAAGGAGAGAAGCAACTTAGAACTGAGGAGAAATTTCTGACAGTGAGAACAATTAATCAGTGGAACAGAAGTTGCCTCCAGAAGTTGTGAATGCTCCAACACTGCAAGTCTTTAAGAAATTGTTGAGTAGCCATTTGTCTGAAATGGTATAGGGCTTCCTGCCTAGGCAGGGAGTTGGACTAGAAGACCTCCAAGGTCCCTTCCAACTCTGCTATTGTATTGTAATCCTGGACTGCAAATGTTATCTCACTACTGCGTCTCACTTCTATTCTAGGCTTCAAAGCTTGGCACATTTTGGAAGCTAGTAGAAGAAATTGTTACACGGGAATATCAAGCTGTATAGATAAAGGAACCAAAGTAGGGAGTTTTCCGAACTCATGAATCCTTAAAGCCTTCTGCCAAAAGACAGCTTGGCAAAAAGGGGCAGCCCCCCGCCCCTACACAAGATCCTCTACAGATAAGGTAGACAGAAGACAGGTCCTAGAACCAAAGAAGGCTTTAAAGATCACATTGGTAATGAATCTTTGTCTTTGATTGGATAAACTTTGTTTCTATCGGCCTAAAATGTATATAATATTCTGAGCCCCTCTTGCAGGGGGTGGCTATTCCTTACACGCTTCTGTCTGTATGCTTTGGATATAGTTTTGTCACCCAGCGTTCGCTACGGCCACAAATAAAAGCTGGTTCTTTTTGCAAGTGTTGTCCCGCCTTTCTCACTCTTTGGCATCTCAGTGGAAACTTACAGCACCTTCAGAATAGGATCCAAAACGGAGCGACCTTCAGGCGTTTTCCTACTGAGAGATGTTCTCTCCAACTGAGAAAATAAAATAGATCTTGCCCAATTTGATGTCTGGGAAAAAAGCTATGCTGGGTTGGAGCTGTGGGAATCTGGATGCCAAGATTAGACGGGGAAGCTATTAAAAAACAACTATGGGCACCTTTAGAAGTTTCCCAGAGTTGCCTTGGAGTGGAAGAAGGCAGCTGCCTTGACTTTGGGGAGCTCAAAGATCTGCAGAAAGCTGCTATGCTCGCACATATGCGGTAGGAGGGAGTGAAGGCTTGTCGGGAGAAGCTCGCTCACACTGGTTGCCTGCTCCGTCAAGAGGCTTAGCTGGGGAAAAGCGGTCGGCGTTAAAACACAGACTCCCTCTCTCTCTCTCTCTCTCTCTCTCTCTCTCTCTCTCTCTCTCTCTCTCTCTCTCTCTCTCTCTGTCCCCGTCTCCGGCTCTCTCTCTCTCTTCTTGCAACAGCCTCAGTCACCGGCAGCACCAAGAGGAGAAGAAAGTGGACACAACTCTGGAACAGAGAGGAGCTGAGCACCACTGCCAGGCAGACAGACCATACGGCTGAGATGTCCAACCACGATTGAAGTGGGATCTCGAAGGAGACTTCGGTGCGTCTCTGCCAGGAGCTCCTTTGGCATCTTCCCAACCTCACTCCAACAGGGTAGAGCAAGGAGTTTGACATTAAAAACCTTCCTGTAACTGGACCCTCTTGGATCTTTTTTTTATTTTTTTTTTTATGATTATTGGTTTTTTTTCCAAGCAACTATCTCGGCAGCTGGGTTTTTGGAAACCCATCTCTTTCCTGCTCAAGGAAGGGGAAACCTGGAGGGGTGTTGATTTCATTTTATTTCTCCTGGGGCCCACCCTCTGCCTTCCTTCTTTTGCTGCTTTTGGAAGATTTGGGTCCTCTGGATGTTTCCAAGGGAGCGCTGGGTGACCTGCCCAAAGGGCAGAGCTGACGCCCGAGACTTATGGGAGGTGAAGACAGAACTCGAGATCCTTTCTGGATTGGGACTTCAAGGAAGGATGGGCCCCCCGAGGAAATCGGTGCAGTGAAAGGTAAGTGAGATATGGGAGCTTGCTGGTGAGATAGGTAGATAGAAACTATGTGGGCCTATAACTAAGGAGGCAGGGGGGGAAAATACTGTCTTTTCAGCCAACGGTTGAGAAGGAACTCCAAAACGTAGAAAAATGCTCATAGGAGCACCAGAATGACAGTATTGGAAGGGACCCTGGAGGTCTTCTAGTTCAACTCCAGACATTGTGGGGGCTCCAACACTGGAGGTTTTTAAGAAGACCTTGACAGACGTCTCTCTGAAATATGATAGGGGCTTCTTGTTTGAGAAGAGTTGGAAGGGATCTTGGAGGTCTTCTAGTGCAACTCATGCTCAAACAAGAAGCCCCTATCATATTTCAGACAAACAGCTGTCAGGGTCTTCTTAAAAGCTTCCAGTTTTGAAGCCCCCATAACATCTGGACGCAAGCTGTCCCACTGATTAGTTGAGCTGGGGTTACAGAATGGCAGGCTTGGAAGGGACCTTGGGGGTCTTCTAGTCCAGGGGTCTCCAACCTTTGCGACTTTAAGTCTGAAGGACTTCAGCTCCCAGAAGACTTCTGGGAGCTGAAATCCTTCAGACTTAAAGTCGCAAAGGTTGGAGACCCCTGTTCTAGTCTAACCCCTGGCCAATCAGGAGACCCTCTTGAAGACTTCTCACAGGGTTACGGTTAAGGCTCTAACTGTAGGTTCCCCTGAAGCGCTGAAGGAGGAGGAGGAGGCCCCTCCAATGGACCTCTGAAGGCACGAATCATCTGAAACCCCACAGCCAACCCATGAGTTTTATTCTGACCAGCGCAGGGACCTCCACTAGCTCTGCATCTCGAAGGAATTTCCTTTAGCCTATGAGTTGGCAAAAAAAAAAAAAAGTCCTCCAGAAAATAAAATAGAATTTCTGTTGTTGTTCTTGCTTATTCTGCCTCTCCAGCCAGAGAGGCCTGGAGTCGTGCTATTCTTTGTGTTTCCATGATGAACGAGGTAACTGATTAACAGAGTTGGAAGGGACCTTGTAGGTCATCTAGTCCTACCCCTCGCTCAAACAGGAGGCCCTACACCATTTCCGACACATGGCACTCCAATTTCTTCTTAAAAACCTCCAGTGTTTAACAGGTTAACAGAGTTGGAAGGGACCTTGTAGGTCATCTAGTCCAACATCCTGCCCAAGAAGGAGACTCTACACAATTTCTGACAAATGGCAGTCCAGTCTCTTCTTGAAAGCCTCCAGGGATGAAGCCCCCACAACTCTTGAAGGCAACTTCTGTTCCATGGGTTGATTGTTTCTCACTGTCACAAAATTCCTCCTTATTTCCAGGTCGAATCTCTCCCTGGTCAGTTTCCATCCGTTATTCCTTCTCTGGCCTTCAGGTGCTTTGGAGAATAGCTTGACCCCTTCCTCTCTGTGACAGTCCCTCAAATATTGGAAGACTGCTCTCCTATCTCTCCTGGTCCTTCTCTTCACTAGACTAGCCAGGCCCAGTTCCTGCAACCGTTCATCGTAATGTTTTAGCCTCCAGTCCCCTCATCATCCTGGTTGCTCTCCTCTGCACTTTTTCTAGAGTCTCATAAGGTGATGCCTCTAGATTTGATTTCTTCTCCTTAACAAGCATCACATGCCATTCAGGGAAAACAGCCAGCCTTCCCATGGGGTGGGAGAGGACGGGCAAGGGAAGACAGATGCTTCAATAATGAGTTTTCAGCCACCTGTCAAACTGTGGGTGATTTCTGACGAGGGTTCGAATGTCATCCTGAAAAGAGCCCTCGATTCACATCCCAAAATAGTCCACTGGGAGGACCTGGGCTTGAAGGACGACAGTGAATTGAAGCCAGAGGAGCCAAAACCATCAACGAGGGAGCGTCATCCTTGACAAGAAGGCAAGAGAACAGCCAGTTGGCAGGGAGAGGCCACAGCTAGGAGGACCTCCCAGTATTTAAGAGAGTAGACAAAAGGGCCCCACCATCTTCTAATTAAACCCTAAGAGGACAGCCTTGAGAAGTGGGTATCTGGATGCAAAAGGATTGGAAGAGTTTAAGAAGAGATAGGACAACCATTGGCCTGAAGAGCTATAGGGTTTTCTGTTTGAACAGTGGGTTGGTCTAGAAGACCTCCAAGGTTCCTTCCAACTTTGTTATTCTGTTACGTTCTGTTAAGTCCTACTCCACTCCCTTTGTTGGTAGAAGCAAAGTAAAACCTATCATACCCTCAATACCAATTATTAGAATTCAATTCTCTTTTCCAGTTTAGATTGAGCCTACAACTCAGGAATCGCATCCTCAAAACATGCTATATCTCCCGGTTGAAGGAATCTGTGTTTTTTTTGTACTTTAGAAAGTTCTCCTCTGGCATGGTGCTGGCCAATGGCTCTATAGATGTCTGTTTTGTCCTAAGCCCACCAACCAATAAGAGCCAAGCCAAGCCAAACTCTTGGTCATATCATCAACTACATCCTTGATGAGACTGGATCATGAGTAGGGGAAGAAGAGGCGTATGATCGCTCTGAGGTGGCTCTTTATCAACTAAGGATGAAAAGAAACCAGCTCAGGAGGATGTGTTACATCAAATCCCTTAGAAGGACATGAGGTGGAGTTCTCCACTCTTAAGCCATCTTCTCCAAAGTCATTCACTTTCTGTGTTTTACCTCACACGACCCTAATCTTGCAAGTTTGCTAAGCCATCAAAAAAATACCTTGTTTTCTTGAGCAGATTACAGATTACCAGAGTTGGAAGGGACCTTATAGATCATCTAGTCCAGCTCCCCACCCAAGCAGGAGACCCTACACCATTTCTGACAGTTTCTTCTTGAAAGCCTCCAGTGATGAAGCTCCCACAATGTCCAAAGGCAACTTCTGTTCCATGGGTGGTTTTTTCTCAGAAAATTTCTCCTTGTTTCCAGATTGAATCTCTCCTTGGTCAGTTTCCCTCTGACCAAGGAGACCCCATATTCCTTGTCTGGCCTTCAGGTGCTTTGGAGAATAGCTTGACCCCTTCCTCTCTGTGGCAGCCCCTCAAATATTGGAAGGCTGCTTCCCTGTCTCCCCTGGTCCTTCTCTTCCCTAGACTAGCCAGGCCCAGTTCCGGCAATCGTAGGTTTTAGCTTCCACCCATTGCTTCTTGCTTTACCCTCAGCTGCTTCGGAGAATAGCTTGACCCCCTCTTCTTTGTGGCAGCCCCTCAAATATCGGAAGACTGCTATCATGTCACCCCTAGTCCTTCTTTTCATTAAACTAGACCTACCGAATTCCAATTTGACTAAAAGCCCTCTGAGATGGGAAAGCCACGAGGCCATTCTAGTCCCGTCCCAAATCCTCCTTTGCTCATTTCCATTCTTCAATTTGCCAGATGAGAGAATTGGAGGACTGATTTTCATTCAGGAGGCATGAATTACAACAATGAGGATAGAGATGGCTGTTTGGAACATTAAGCCCAGCATATATTTTTTTTTAAAGAAGAGTGTCATAATAAGTGTGAGAAATAATTCATTACATATTGGACATTTTCTGACAGTGAGAACAATGGCTCAGTGTGAAAGCTTGTCTCCCGGAGTTATGGGAGGTTTTTAAAAATAGACTGGACAACCATTTGACTAAGGATCAGGTCTGCCTTGAGCAGGGGGTTGGACTAGAAGACCTCTCAGGCCCCTTCCAACCCACGGAATCTTTATTCTTTATTAAGAAGCATAGATATTTCACATCCTTGCAAAGTTCTCCCAAACTTCGATGTAAACTGCCAAACTCGGAATGCCCCTTCAAGTTCTAGTCAAATCTTTTTAAAGTTTGCCCAAGACATTCTAACATATGTTGGATGTGTCGTTCCTGTAATAATTCCCAAAATTCTTTGGCAAAACGGCTCTTTCCCGATCAGCTGGGTGTCGAAAAGGGGCACTCATTTAAAAGAAGGCAAAGGTGGGGAGGAAAATAAAATTACACCCAGGAAAAAATAGCGTGCCACAGAAATAGTAGCATATTTGCACCAAGGAAGAAGGTTCATTTTTTTTTTTTATTTTAAAAAAAAACCCTCTTCCTTCTGAGTTATATATTTGGAAAGTGTGTTCAAGTGCCAATGTAATGTTTTCACCCCAGCTTCCGTGTTTGCAGCGCAGGCTGGCTAGAATAGCTTTTATCTTTAGAAATTGGGGGGTTTTTTTCCCCCAGAAGCTCCTCGCAGACAGAGTAACACCTCGGGCGTTTGTTTCGGAGCCATTAAAACAGCGAGGGGTGCGATATTTTGCACAAAAGTTGTAAAAATCGTCTGTGTTTTGATTCCAATTCTGGTTTCAGGCCCCTGCTAAGTAAGGAGTGCGAGAGCTATTTTTTGCCTTTCGGTTCTTAGAAAGAAATGTGTCGGGTTTATTTACGAGGTGTGTGCGCGCCACTGCAGGAGGAGACAACGTGGAAAAGAAATAGGTCATGTGAAAAGTGGAGGCTTGGTGTGGTCCCCAACTCTTGCGACCTGCTCCCAAAGGGTGTAAGGCCGTGGATGGGAGCCACCGAGGTCCAGAGCCGTGATGGCGAATCTTTTCAGCATCGAGTGCCCGAATGCGTGAATGTGCATGTGCTGGAAACCCCCGAACCAGCTGGCTGGTGCACATGTGAGTGCCAGCCAGCTGGTCTTTGGGTTTCTGGCACACACCTGTGCACCGGTCAGCTGGTTTTTGCACACATTCGAGCACCGGAAATCCAAAGATCAGCTTACTGGTGCAGGCCTTTTTTGGCTGTTTTCTGGAGCCCTGGTGCCTGCGAAAACCAGCTGGCTGGCACATGCACATGCCAGAAAGTAGAAGAGCTGCTGGTCACACGTCCCCACAGGGAGGCCCCTGTGTGCCACCTCAGGCATGCCTGCCATAGGTTCATCATCATGGGTCTAAGTCTGAATTTGTTGCCAGGCGAGCGCAGTGGTGGGTTTCAACATTTCTTCTGTAGGTGTGGCCTGCTTTGTGGGAGTGGCTTGCCAGCCATGTGACTGAGTGGGAGTGGTTTGGCAGTCATGTGACTGGGTGGGTGTGGCCAACTTGTAAAATGTGGCGGAAGTCACTTAACCACGCTCTTGCTTAGCCACCAAAACGTTGGCTCAGGAACTCTGGCATTTGAAGCACGCAAGTCTTAAAGCTGTCAAGTTGCAAGACCCTTGCACCCCTAACCCTTTGGGGGGGAAACCCCCCAGGGGTGTTCAAACTTTGACAGCTTTAAGACTTGAGGAATTCAACTCCCAGAATTCCTCCTCTCGCTCTTGCTCTTGATGATGTGCGGATGGGCGGGGGGAGGGAGCTGCAGTCATGCTGGCCACATGACCACGGAGACGTCTTCGGACAGTGCTGGCTCTTCGGTTTTGAAACGGAGATGAGCACCGCCCCCTAGAGTCGGGAACGACTAGCAGATGTGTGCGAGGGGAACCTTTGCCTTTAAATGCGTTAGGCTTTAACATTTTACAAGATTTTATTTTTTTTTGGAAGGGAGGCTGGTTATTATTGACCAGGCTTTCCGCTTGTCCTTTAGCTAAATTTAGCCAAAAATCTATAATTTTAACCCGCTAGGGTAGATTAGGCCAACAGAGACTTTCAACTGCTCCATCCACCTTCTGTAGCTGTGGCTTATTACCCTGCCTTTCAAAACCATCCTTAACTGGGATTGCCCTGAATGAAGACCCAGGTTGCCAAATTAGCTGGAATCGGTGGTTTGCACACTACAGCAAAAAGGAGCAAATTCTGCTTTATAAGTCCCGCTCGCTACGTTCATACCGACTAACAATCCAAGCCCTTTGGAGCTGTTGGGCTATCAATCATCCTGTTAGACCAGGAAAGAAATCAAAAGGGCAAGATCCAAAATATACAAGGGGCGAGGGAGGGAGGGAAATAAAGACATTAAATCCTAAGGAAAAGAATAGTAAGATTAGAGTTAAGCCACCTTCCCTCTTTATTAAATCAAGTTTTATCTGGTTTTTCATATTGTCCTGCTGGGAGACATTTTTCTCCCCGGAAAGGTAGAGATTCCCCTCGCAGATATGTGCTGGTCGTTCCCGACTCTAGGGGGCGGTGCTCCTCTCTGTTTCAAAGCCCAAGAGCCAGCGCTGTCCCAAGACGTCTCCGTGGTCATGTGGCCGGCATGACTCAATGCCAAAGGTGCACGGAACGCTGTTCCCTTCCCACCAAAGGTGGTTCCTATTTTTCTACTTGCATTTTTTAACGTGCTTTCGAACTGCTAGGTTGGCAGAAGCTGGGACAAGTCACGGGAGCTCACTCTGTTACACGGCGCTAGGGATTCGAACCGCCAACCTTTTTTTTTTTTTTGGCAGAAGACGTGACATTGTTTTATTACTGGAAAGATACAGGCTGATAGATAAAAGGTTAACTTAAAACCAGTTGCTAGTTTGGCAGAAGCTGGGACAAGTCACGGGAGCTCCCTCCGTTATGCGGCGCTCGGGATTCGAACCGCCAACCTTTCTGATCGACAAGCTCAGCGCTCCTTTCTCCCTTCAAGATCCACTAAAATACACAATCACTTGTTGAAACCATGTGATAGACGTAGTATTGAAGCTACCGTTTCATTACTCATCCCAGCTAATTCATTTATTAATCAAATTGATACACTGGCCATCGCACCTAATGGGCTTATTAAATTCCCCTGCCACCTTTTTTTTTTAAGTTGCAAATCCTCACAAAAGTCCAGTTGCATGTGGGACCCCCTGTGCGAGGGGCACCTTTAAGGTCTTTGTGGCGATGGAGGAAGGGAGCAATTTTACCCACCTCCCTGCTAGGAGAGGAAGCCATCAAATGATACTTCGGGAATTAGAACCGATCATATTTCAGTCCGTCCAACGATCAATGGGTTTCTAGGAATTGTTTCAATATTTATTAATTTATTTGGGGGGGGGGGAGATCTCTGCAAATGGTCCATGGATTGGTGATTGATGCATTTCAGGGGACCCAAAAGGGAAAATTGGAAAAGAACTGGTGGAAAGAAGCCAAGAGGAAGAAAGAGAATAAAAGGGAGTATTTTCGAACAAGCCATTTTTTATTTTCTTTCGGGCCCTCTCAAAAATGTTCAAAGATGCCGAGGGGAGGGTAGTAGATCCGCCCCAACCATCGAAGGGGGACAGATGTCCCAGGCAGATGGGCCTCCCACCGAGAACAGTTTGTCAGGCAGATCTTGTGACTTTTGTCGACGCTGGAGGGAGTCAGGGTGCGGGGTGGAAGGAACGGAAGAGCTGGTCTCGAAAAGAGATACTCGGCTCAGGCAGGGGATGGGTCACCATCAGGAAATCCCAGCAATGTCACCCAGATAGGAGAGTCCAGAAGCCCAGCAGGAAGAAGCCAATTGCCAATAATGGAGATCTAGCGTGGTGGAGGGAGGGAGGGAGGGAGGAAGGGAGGGAGGGAGGTGGTGACTGAGAAACTGGTGAGTTCTAGTCCTGCTTTAGGCATGAAAGCCAACTGGGTGACTTTGGGTCAATCACCAGGAGATGGGAGATCTACTTCTGTTTTAGGCATGAAAGCCAACTGGGTGACTTTGTGTCAATCACCAGGAGATGGGAGATCTAGTTCTGTCTTAGGCATGAAAGCCAACTGGTTGACTTTGGGTCAATCACCAGGAGATGGGAGATCTAGTTCTGTTTTAGGCATGAAAGCCAACTGGTTGACTTTGTGTCAATCACCAGGAGATGGGGAGTTCTAGTCCTGCTTTAGGCATGAAAGCCAACTGGTTGACTTTGGGCCAATCACCAGGAGATGCACAGCTATAGAATAGAATAGAATAGAATAGAATAGATGAGGATAGATGAGAATAGACGAGAATAGACAGTAAAATTAGAATAGAATAGAATAGAATAGAATAGGATAGATGAGGATAGATGAGAATAGACGAGAAGAGAAGAGAAGAGAAGAGTTGGAAGGCACTTTGGAGGTCTTCTAGTCTAACCCCCTGCTTCGGCAGGAGGAAACCCTACACCACTACAGACCAATGGTTATCCAACATGAGTATGAAGCACCTTCACCCCTTGAGTTGACCCAAATGCAGCAAAATAACAACAGGAGCCAAAGGATATCTTTACCTCCTTCTCCGTTTTTAAACCAAGGGTGACTAATGGAGGCCCTCCAGGCTCGGCCGCTTGAAAGACAGCCCCCTTCCCCCCCCTTAAGGACAGACCTTTCCCCCTCTTCGCTTCTCTGCAGGGTGCTAAACATCAGCTTTTGTTCGGCTTCTGGAAGAAGAGCAGGGAAACGGCTTTGCTCCATTTAAAAAACAAACACAGTTAGGCAATATATATATATATATCTCTCAACTTTTTTAAATAAAAAAAGAATTTTTAAAGGAAAGCCCCTCGGGAATATTCTTCTTTTTGGGGAGGGGTCAGTGGGATGAAAAGGGTTTAAGTGCTAAAGGGTAGCCGTGTGGCCTACTTTTGCCGCCTGCTTTGAAGACCTCTGCTAATGAGGGGAGGGGGAGCCATCTCGAGACCCCCCACCCATCCGCAGGGTTTTTTCCCAGTCAAAAAACAAAAAAAAAACCACCAGCTTGAATACCACAACTCAACTCTCCCCTCTCCCCCCAAAAAAGCCACTGGTGGCTTGTCATTTTTAAGGTGACAGAAGGCGAGCGTTTTTAAATAGACGGAGATAATCAGGTTGGCTGGATGTAATTTAATGTTAATTAAAATGTAAACTCAGCAAAATCAGATTTAGCCTCCGGTCAGCTGCTTGGAAAAGCTAGAGAAATGGCACGCAGCTTGCAAAATGGTTTGTTGCCCACCCGCCCTATAAACCCGTTGGTCAATTTCAGCTTTTTCTCTCCGTTTCCTCACCCACCCCCCCACACCCGCCACCCCCGTTTTCAGAAATTGGTGCCAACTACGATGCCACGAAATCAGAAACGAAGGAGGGGGGGGGCGGGAAACAACGTGAATTTAATTTAAGGAAGCTTGTTTGGGTTTAGATGGGGTTGGCTTGCCCTTCTTCGATCTGGTTTCTTGCGGTTAAAACGCGACGTGTTTGTTGAGTGACCGTTCAGAGTTACGACGGCAACGAAAGAAGCGACCAAGGACCATTTTTCACCCGACCCTCCCTGGCCGCATCTCCGTGGTCGAAATTCAGAGGCGACTGGCATGACCGTGATGGAGCCCCAGATTGTGGTCGCTATTTGAGACCGTTATTACGTGAGGTTTTTGCCCCCATTTTACCGGCTTTCTTGCCCCTGTCGTTAAGTGAGTCTCTGCAGTTCTTAAGCTTGTCACCCTGTTGTTAAGCGAATGTGGCTTGTCCGTTGATTTTGGGGGTCAGAAGGTCACAAAAAGGGACCACGTGACTCAGGGGCACTGCAACAGTCATAAGTTGAAGTGGACAGTGAAGAAGTTGGGGAGGAACATGGGCCAGTCCTGGGGGCTGCGGAAAGCCCAGGCGAGGGCTCTGCATCGGAGTCAGAGAGGGAGCTAGACAGCCGTGAGGCAGAAGAACAGCTGGAGCCTGTTCCCAGTGTGCGCAGGCACAGAGCTGCCAGAAGACAAGAACCACTCAGAAAGCAGGGTCGACTTGGAAGTAAAGCCACCCTTTGGGGGTGATCGGCCCCTCCCTTAGGAAACAAAAGAGGGGTGCATGAGGAGGGGGCTTTTGCAGGAAACAATTTGTTCCTTCGGTCATTTCAAGAGTGGAAAGTTCTGTTTGTGACCATAAGAGACGCTGTGCCAAGTGTTGCCTTGCCCTGCGGTTGGAAACTAGCTATCTGGCAGTTCGCCAAGCGAGATAAGGTGCGTGTGGATAAATATTCCTTAGAAAGACTGTTTGTTAAAGCCTTCCTGACTGCGAATGGAAGGAATTCACAGTCGTGTAAATAAAAGGGGTTTTGCCGGGACCCAAGACTCTGCTTCTTGCTTTTTAAGGAAGCCTGGGTCAGAACATTAGCGCTTGGCGATACCATCACTGCTCAGTTGCGATTGGATGCTTTAGTACAGGGGTGTCCAATCTTGGCCTTTTTACGACTTGTGGACTTCAACTCCCAGAATTCCCTCGGCCAGTCATCTCTCAATTCTGGGAGTTGAAGTCCACAAGTTGCCAAGGTTGGACACTCCTCCTTTAGCATTTTCAGTTCCAGGAATGCGCGAATTCAATTTGCGTCTCATTCTAAAACCTTCCTCACGTATTAAGCTCTCTGAGTTGTTCCAGGAGGTTTTTATTTTATTTAGCAGCTCTCCAACTAGTTGGAAACTAGTTATCTGAACAGCTCGCCAAGCGAGATTAGGTGCTTGTGGATAAGCATTCCTCTGAAAGGCTGTTTGCTAAGCCTTGCAGACTGTGAAGGAAAGGAATTCACAGTCGTGTAAATAAAAAGGGTTTTGCTTGGACCAAGACTCTGCTTCATGCTTTCTAAGGAAGCCTGGGTCAGAATAGCAGCCACGATTGTGAGCGCGAATGGTGGTCATAAGCATTTTTGTTGTAACTTTGAACAGCCACTAAGTGAACCGCTGTGAGTCGAGAAATACCTGTGAATTTATCCCTCTTTCTGTTGTCGTTTTGTTGCAGAGACCCTGCCCGGATCTGCCTGCCTGTTCACCCCTAAACCTTTCCCTTAGAAGCTGAAGGCACCCGGAGTTACAACAGGCCAACTCAGGGATGAGCGCAGGCAGGGTCAACCCTTACAGCATCGTATCTTCTGAGGAAGACGGGTTGATCCTGACCACCATGCCGGGAGTGAACGGCTTCGGCAACGGCAAGATCCACACGCGCAGGAAATGTCGGAACCGATTCGTCAAGAAGAATGGCCAGTGCAACGTCGAGTTCACCAACATGGATGACAAACCCCAGAGGTACATCGCCGACATGTTCACCACCTGCGTGGACATCCGGTGGAGGTACATGCTCTTGCTCTTCTCCCTCGCCTTCCTGGTCTCCTGGTTGTTCTTCGGCCTCATCTTCTGGCTGATCGCCCTGGTCCACGGGGACATCGAGAAGCCCACCAAAGACGAGACCTTCACCCCTTGCCTCCTGCAGGTCAACGGCTTCGTGGCTGCCTTCCTCTTCTCCATCGAGACCCAGACGACCATCGGTTACGGCTTCCGCTGTGTGACCGAGGAGTGTCCCCTGGCTGTCTTCATGGTGGTCGTCCAGTCCATTCTCGGCTGCATCATCGACTCCTTCATGATCGGCGCCATCATGGCCAAAATGGCCAGGCCGAAGAAGAGAGCCGAGACCTTGCTGTTCAGCCACCACGCCGTGGTGGCCATGAGGGACGGCAAGCTTTGCTTGATGTGGAGAGTGGGGAACCTTCGGAAGAGTCACATCGTGGAGGCCCACGTTCGCGCCCAGCTCCTCAAGCCCAGGATCACCGAGGAAGGGGAGTACATCCCCCTGGACCAGATAGATATAGACGTAGGCTTCGACAAAGGCCTGGATCGTATTTTCCTGGTCTCCCCCTTGACAATCCTTCACGAGATCAACGAGGAGAGCCCCCTGTTTGGGATCAGCCGGCAGGATTTGGAAACGGACGATTTCGAGATCGTCGTGATCCTGGAGGGCATGGTTGAGGCCACGGCCATGACCACCCAAGCTCGGAGTTCGTACTTGTCCACTGAGATCCTCTGGGGTCACCGCTTCGAGCCGGTCCTCTTCGAGGAGAAAAGCCAATACAAAGTGGACTACACGCACTTCCACAAGACTTACGAGGTGCCCTCCACGCCCTGCTGCAGTGCCAAGGATCTGGTGGAGAACAAGTTCCTCCTCCCGAGCGCCAACTCCTTTTGCTATGAGAATGAACTCGCCTTCATGAGCCGCGACGAGGAGGAGGAAGAGGAGGAGGTGGAGGAAGGAGAGGAAGACTGCCGAGGTTTGGACAATCCGTGCTCAGGGGAACAGCCTGAATTTGACAGGCTGCCGACGACTGTAGGAGCCCTCGATCAAAGACCCTACCGGAGAGAATCGGAAATATGACTCGGGGGACGGGGGGCTTCCTCGGCGTTTCTTCGGTCTCTCCTTTCTCCCTCCCTCTCGCTAACCTTCTCCAAAAATAATAATAATTATGCAGAACAATGCAAAAAGTGCCATAGGGATGCCTGGGAATTCGTGTCCGTTTGTCGGGTGTCGCGTTTTGTGGTCTTTTCAGAAAACAATTAAGTGCAATAATCGCTGAGCAGGCCACGGGCTTCCGAAGGCGGTGGCCCTCCCAGGTTACAACGTCCCGCAGGGCAGGTCCCCAAGGGTGGCCCCCTGGATTGGTTGGTTTTTTTGCAGCTAAAATAGAGAGACACACGTCTGAGTGTCAAGCTTTGTGCGCAATGGCAAATCACGCTGAGAAGGGAGTGTAGGGAGTCTCTCCTTCCCTTTGTGGAAATTTAGGGTTTTTTTTTTTTTAAGATAATGGAAGAAATGTCCTTCTGGGTTCAGTGCCAAGTGTGTGTGTGGGGGGAACAGACACCAGAAACATGGCAGCTGTTTGGAATGATGGTTTAATGGTGGGCAGGACCACATGGCTTGAATTCCTGAGCAGAAAAGGACCGAGATGCTGAGAGAGCCTGAGTTTTATACTTTCTGTTGGGCCCCGCCTTTCTGTTTCCTGTTCCTGTGTAAGAAATGCATCCCATTGGCTATCAGACTCCCAGGGGGCGGGAGTCTTAGCTAACTTTATAAACTGTCCTGAGACCCAAGCTTGTTTGAGCCTTGCTGGGTGATGCAATTTTCCCAGGGAGTTTCTGTCCCCTAGATGGGTCCTCTTGAACGTAGATCTTTATTATGTAGAATAGTCTGGCTCAGGCCTTAATGGCCCATTGACAAAGGTAGGGGAAGGATGGTTTTCTGCCTCCCTTTTAGAGGGAATTATTCTGCCCTTTTAATATTTCCTAAAATATTTCATTTTCTAGTGGAGGGGTGGGTGCTGACTTCCTACAAAGGTTAGTATTATCTTAGAGTGCTTCAAAAGAAGAGAAGATCGGGAGATCAGACGCCATGCGATTGTCTCAAATATACATACTGCCAAGAGACGGGGAATTTTTTGCACTAAGTCGAGATAGACATCTCTTGCATGATTTTACCGCGCTGTCGCAGGAACGGTAAAAGGGCTTCGAAGAGCAACCAGGTCAAGAGGTGGAGCTCCAGGACTGGTTCTACCATTAGGGGGAAATGAGGAAGCACAAATGGGCAATTGTGCAAGATGTCCTCTAGAACAGGGGTCTCCAACCTTGGCAACTTGGAAGACTTGTGGACTTCAACTCCCAGAGTTCCCCAGCCAGCTTTGCTTGTGGACTTCAACTCCCAGAATTCCTGGGAGCTTTACTGGCTGAGGAACTCTGGGAGTTGAAGTCCACAAGTCTTCAAGTTGCCAAGGTTGGAGGCCCCTGCTCTTATAGGAAGACTTACGAACCACAGAGAGACCTTGGGTGGTCAGACAACTTGGCTCCCTTTTGCAAGCTTAACCTGCTTTCCTCGTACGTGTTTCTGGTGGACTCATTCAACAAGTCCTAGTAGAAGCTTCCTCAAGTCATGTGCCTGGTGAACATATGGATGCTTCCGTAGGAGTCTTCTTGGCAATTATATAGAAGTGATTTTTGCCTGGTCTTCTTCTGAGGAGTTTTTCAAAGGGTTTCCAGCCTTCAGTCCTTTGTTTTGGTAGATTCTCCTCTACCTTCTAACCAATTCTGGGCCTGCTTAGCTCTTAAGAGTCCATTTCAGTTGCCAGCTCCATCTCCAAGTGCTTTGGGATCCTAGAGATACACCCACAGATTGCAGCCCTGCAGTGGGGGTGGTGGGGTGGTGGAAAATTCTGCATGATGATGGCCCTCACCCATCGCCTCCTCCTTCCTTCCTCAAAGACGGATGTCCTGGTTTTGAAAACAGCAGATGCCCAAGCGAAACGAACTCCGCTGATTTTCTTCCGCGCCAAAGACTTTGCGTTAGTCAACAAAGGAGGATATTTGTAGCTCAGGGTTCACGCGAGGGGTCCTGTGACCCACAACAGGTAACATCATCAGTGCTAGGGAGGGAGTTGGGTATGTGGAGAGGAGGAGGAGGAGGAGGAGGAGGAGGAGGAGGAGGAGGAGGAGGAGGAGGAGGAGGAGGAGGAGGAGTGGTGTCCTTGGCACTTTCTTAGAGAAGTTCCATGACCCAAAGGAGGTAACATCCCAGCACTGATAATGTTATCTAGTTTGGGTATTGAAATATCTGCAAGAAAACAGTCAAATTCAGAGAGACCAAGGGCCCCATAATTCTCCTCCTCCTCCTTTTCCTTCTTCTCTTCTTTCTTCTCCTCCTCCTCCTCCTTCTTCTCTTCTTCTTCCTCCACCTTCTCCTTTTCCTTCTTCTCTTTCTCGTCTTTTTCTTTCTCCTCCTCTTCCTCCTCCTCCTCCTCCTCCTCCTCCTTCTCTCCACAAACCCCTCTATCTTCTAACATTGAAGATGTTGCCTAGTTTGGGTATTGAAATACCTGCAAGAAAACAGCCAAATTCAGAGACCACCAAGGACCCCTCATTAAACTTTCATTAAACCAGACCATGTTTAACCGTCCCTTTTGTAAGGACAGCGCAATCTTCCATCTCCATCTTCCCTCTTGACCTTACACCCCACCCCCCCTCTCTGTCGCTGCTTTCTTTTTCACCCCAGCTGTTTCCCAGCACTGCTCCGTCCTTCTCTGTCCATCCATCCCCCCACCACCACCTTAATGGGTGTCACATGCCCATCCATCTGGATGCAGGCATGGGCTAAACGGGGCAGCCGATCACGTCAGCAATAAATGTAAAACATGTTGCATCGGCCATCGGTTTCTGAGTTATACTCCCCCCCCCCATTAGCTGTTACTGTAAAAGCCAGACATTAAAAAAACAAAAACAAATAATCATCCTAATCATAATCATAAGTATCGCAGAGGCTGAATTTGCCCTGTGGGAAACTGCTAGGAGCTGAAGGACGCCGTGACAGCTTGCAAAGAAGCCAGCTTTGGAAGAAACCGTCTAAAATTAGCAGCCAGGATCTCTGAAACTTAAAGGAGCCAAGGGGCATTGCCAACTGATCAAGCAGCAGGGGTGCTTCTGCCGTCTGGGCTTTAGGAGCAACCCGCTCTGCGGAAATCTCAAAAATTGGGGGCAGCTGGGCGGTAAAGAAACCGAAGCCGGCGTTTAGGGTGGCCGGTGCCAAAGCTCGCATCTCGGCTTCTATGGGAAGCCTTTGACTTGCGATGACAAACCATCCAGCCCAACGTTTCGGTCGTTAAGCGAGAGGTTGGTTCAGTCAGTTTGGCCCCCCTTTTACGACCTTTCTGCAGGGGATCACACTGCGACGGTCGTCAATATGAATCAGTTGCCAAGCACTTGAATTTTGATTTGCATGGTCACAAGGATCTTCAAGGGTCGTTAAGTGTGACAGATGGTCACAAGTCACTTTTTCCATTGCCATTGTAAATAATTATCTATCTACCTACCTACCTACCATCTCTCTCTCTCTCTCTCTCTTTCTCTCTCTCTTTATCTATCTCTATCTATCTATTTATCTATCTCTATCTATCAATCTATATCTATCAATCAATCTATATCTATCATTATATCTATCTATCTATCATCTATCTATCTATCTCTATTTATCTCTATCTATCAATCTATCTATCAATCTATCTATCATTATCTCTATCTATCAATCCTATCTATGTATCATTGTATCTATTTATCTTTCTATCTCTATCCATCTATCATCTTTATCTCTATCACTAGCTATCTATCTGTCTGTCTATCTCTATCAATCTTTTTTCTTTCTAGCTATATCTATCTATCTATCTATCTATCTATCTATCTATCTATCTATCTATCTATCTATCCATCCATCCATCATCTATCTATCATCTATCTATCTATCTATCTATCTATCTATCTATCTATCTATCTCCATCCATCCATCCATCCATCCATCCCCATCCCCATCTCCATCTCCATCTCTCTATCCATCCATCATTTATCGATCATCTCCAACTTTCATGTTCAAGTTCAACCTTGAAACGAGGTTAAACTATGGTTTAAAAACCTTCTCCCACGATTGATTATGGAGAGGTCCCCATTATTCAGCCCACCTCTCTAGCCCACCTCTACTCAGTCCACCGTTGGGTCAACACCTAGCCAACCTTGCCCAACCTGTCACTGAACCAAGGAAGGTCCAGACTAGATGGGGAAATTGGGGGGACGGGGACCTCCAGTCCAAAAGGAATGACCACCCGCTTCCATGGTATTGCCAAGAAGAGAGCAAGGACGTGTTCTTCTCATCACCAAAAATCAGTCTTAGGTCCCTGAGGATTATATATTTTTTCTCTTTCTTTCTCGTTGGGACTTCCCGTCTGCTGTTTCTTACAACTTAACCTGCTACTTAAATTGCCTTTTTCAACCTGTTTGCTAGGGTGGTGAGCCAAAATATCTGTAGGACTCTGTAGGAATTAAAAACAAACAAACCAGGAGTTAATTTAGGAATGCATGTAGAAGTATCCCAAAATCAACCCCAATGCTTCGTAGATGCCTTTCTCTTCAGGTTTCCAGCCAATCTCTCTCTTGACCCAGTGAGCTGCTTTGGAAGGGTAGAATTAATTAGAACGGTTGCTGGTTTTCTTCCAAGACATCGGTTGTGTGTTTTGCCATTGTTTTCCTTAATCGATTCTTATGGCTAATTGAGGAGGGTGGATGGACAGGGATTTCTTAAGTGTACAGCACCATAAATATTTGTAAAAGAGGAAAAGAGTCAAATTCATTGCTTTTTAAATTATGTTATATAATTGTACAGTCTGGTCCCAGAGACTAAAATATTCTATGTATATGTATCTATGTATTTTTTAAACTGTTGCATAGAGCCACTTGAAAAAAATATTGTAGGTAGGCAATGCAAACTTAGCAAATAACTCTTTTTCCTCCTCCTCCTCTTTCTCCTCTTCCTCCTCCTCCTCCTCCTCCTCCTCCATAAATCCTAAAACCAACTCCTTCTAGCACTAATAATATTACATAGCTGGGTCATGAAATGTCTGCAAGGAAACAGCCAAATTCAAAGAGACCAAGGATCCCACAGTCGTCCTCCTCCTCCTCCTCTTCCTCTTCCTCCTCCTGCTCCCCATGAATCCTAAAACCCACTCCCTTCTAGCCCTGATGAAATTGCATAGCTGGGTCATGAAATGCCTGCAAGAAAACAACCAAGGGCACCTATGATCCCACAGTCGTTCCCCTCCTCCTCCTCCTCCTCCTCCTCCTCCTCCTCCTCCTCCTCCTCCTCCTCCTCCTCCTCCTCCTCCTCCTCCTCCTCTTTCTCCTCCTCCTCCTCTTCCTCTTCCTCCTCCTCTTCCTCCTCCTCCTCCTCCTCTTCCTCTTCCTTAGTTCTGCTTCTTAATCTTCTCTCTGCTTCACAACAGGCTATGGAGAATAATGTTATATAAAATGTATATCTCTAGAAACCGAATGTGTTGTTATATAATGTATAATAATTATAAGTCTATATATTTATATATAGATATATATAGATATAGATATATTTTCGCCTATCCCTGAGTGATTTACTGGATCATTTTTTTTTTTTTGCAAGGTGATTGGCAAGCCAGCTAGGAATAACCTGGTTTGCTGTATTACAAGCCATGGACAAAAGCTGAAGTTGACTCCCGTTTCTCTTTTTTGTGCTCCTCTCTATATAATAGCCCAATAATCTAAAACCAAAGAAATGGATCTTCTCAGATAAGGGCTAGGGAAAAAAACCCAGCAACCCTAAGATTGGGCAGGAAGTCAATAAACCACGATCCATATGTGAATGGCATCCTCCCCATCGTGGCCAACTTTTTCAAACAAAGATTGACCATTCTACAAAAAATAAAAGCAGTTTTCTTTCAGGTGTTTCAACATTGTTGGGAGGGCTGTGGAAACCCTCTCTTTGAAGAATAGAATAGAATTACAGAGCTGGAAGGGACCTTGGAGGTCTTCTAGTCCAACCCCCTACCTAGGCAGGAAACCTTATACCGTTTCAGACAAATGGCTATCCAACATCTTCTTAAAAACTTCCAGTGTTGGGGCATTCACAACTTCTGGAGGCAAGTTGTTCCACTGATTAATTGTTCTCACTGTTGGGAAATTTCTCCTTAGTTCTAAGTTGCTTCTCTCCTGGTTTAGTTTCCACCCATTGCTTCTTGCCCTGTCTTAAGATGCATTGGAGAATAAAAAACTAAAAAACGAAATAACTAAACAAAACTAAAGAAGGAAGGAAGGAAGGAAGGAAGGAAGGAAGGAAGGAAGGAAGGAAGGAAGGAAGGAAGGAAGGAAGGAAGGCAGGCAAAACTAAAACTAAACAACTAAACAACTAAACAAAACTAAATAAAACTTAAGAAGGAAGGTAGATGGAAGGATGGAAAGAAGGAAGGAAGGTAGGTAGGAAGGAAGGAAGGAAGGAAGGAAGGAAGGAAGGAAGGAAGGAAGGAAGGAAGGAAGGAAGGAAGGAAAAACTAAAACTAAACAACTAAACAAAACTAAATAAAACTTAAGAAGGAAGGAAGATGGAAGGATGGAAAGAAGGAAGGAAGGAAGGAAGGAAGGAAGGAAGGAAGGAAGGAAGGAAGGAAGGAAGGAAGGAAGGAAAAACTAAAACTAAACAACTAAACAACTAAATAAACTAAATAAAACTAAATAAAACTAAATAAAACTAAGGAAGGAATGAAGGAAGGAAGGAAGGAAGGAAGGAAGGAAGGAAGGAAGGAAGGAAGGAAGGAAGGAAGGAAATGTAGAGTTACATGACCCTTCCAGCCATCCCTAGAATCTTTTTTTAAAAGCCCCCTCTACTAACGTCGTTTGAGAGCTGGGCTTTCAACCAAAGCCAACGATGAAGCCACCCATCCAAAAATACTACTACTAATAAAATATATTTGCCTATTTGTCAGTCGAACTTCCGAGGCTTTGCAGGGTGAGCCCCTTGCCCTGAAGCTATGCAGAAAGGGATCCCTTTGGACTGGAACCCCCCCCAGCCCCCTCCCCCTCCAGGGCTCAGCCGAGGTAAATAACCCAGAGGGGCATCCCATCCAGGGGGACTTGCCAGCGGGCGCTGCTATTTGGTGCCTGAAACTGGAGTGGTGGGTGAACTTGATACCCCTTTTGAGCCTGGTCCAGGCTGAAGGGACGGCTCAGCTGCTGCCCCGATGAAGGGGGGGGAGGAACGCAGCGCCCTCCCCTCCCCTGGCATCTTCGCCTTTCGACTTGCTTGCTGGGTATCTTAACCTTGGCAGAATCTCTGCCCGGCTGAACTTGAAACCTCCGGGAAGCTGGGCCTGGTTTTTCTAGCTTTAATACGGCAGAGCAACCCAAATAATAATAATAATAATAATGATTTTGTTTTTGGAAAAGGCAGGGTGTGTGTGTGTGTGTGTGTTGCACCGTTATTGCCTCCAAAGATCAAACAAGATTTCTGTGTCTCCTTGAGAGGAGGATTGGAAACGAATAAAGAAGAAAGAAAGATCCATTCTTCCAGATCCAGAAGAATGAATGAATGGATTCAGTGAGGGATGCAGGTCACTGGTTTTAGATTTAAGGGAATATCGCCCGAGGGAATGAATCCGTGCGATGGGTCTCGTCATGAGCAGGTAGCACTGATGATGCTACCGAGTTTGGTTGTGAAATGTCTGCAAGAAGACAACCAAGCTCGGAGAGCACCAAGGATCCCACAGGCCTCCTCCTCCTCCTCTTCATCTTCTTCTTCCTCCTCCTCCCTGCAAACTCCACTCCCTTCTAGCACTGATGATGTTACCTAGTTTGGTCAAGAAAAGCTCAGAGAGCAACATGGATCCCATAGTCCTCCTCTCTTCTTGTTCTTTCTCCTCCTCTTCCTCCTCCTCCTCTTCTTCTTCTTCTTCTTCCTCTGCCTCCTCCTCCTCTTCTTCTTCTTCTTCCTCTTCCTCCTCTTCCTGCTCCTCCTCCTCCTCTTCATCTTGTTCTTCCTCCTCCTCCCCCTCCTCTTTGCAAACTCCACTCCCATCTAGCACTGATGATGTTATCTAGTTTGGTCATGAAACGTCTGCCAGAAGACAACCAAGCTCAGAGAGCACCATGGATCCCACAGTCCTCCTCTTCCTCTTCCTCTTCCTCCTCCTCCTCCTCTTCTCCTCCTCCTCCTCCCTGCAAACCCCACTGCCTTCTAGCCCTGATGATGTTGCCTAGTTTGGTCACGAAATGCCTGCCAGAAAACCGCTCCTAGAACCTCCTTTGACGAGGGTGGGCCCTGCAGGAGACGAAGAAGCCCCCCAGGGGAATTGCAAGGGGAAACCAAGGAGGGGGGGACACATGGAGATGGGCTCTATTTAGGGATGCTGAACGGAAGGTCAACCAGGAAGGCCCTGAAATGCAAGGAAGGAACAGGAAGGAAGCCCAGCGATGGATTGAGGGCCATGACGGATGGTGCCAGAGAGGGAAATGACCTCAGGGAGCAGGGAAAGGTGTGGAGAGGCTGAAAGCGAAGAAATATGGATTGGACCCGGATGAAATTAAGCCAAGGCTTGAGGGCCAAAATCCGCCCTCTCAGCATTCCCAAACAACCCCCTCCCTCCCCAGAAGGGGTCGGAAGCCCAGAGTTTTCGCGGGTGTCCCTAGGGGAGGAAACGGAGATTGGGGAGGAGGCGAAAGAGGGAGGGGGGAGTGGTGTTACCCTTCTGAGTTGGGGGAATATAGACGGCTGCCCCCTAAAAATTAGAACCACCTTCAAGGGTCTTTACTGATATCTGTTGGAACTGGGATTTTATATGTATGTAAGAGAGGCAGAGAGAGCTTTTTATTGTTTCCCTATTTTCTTTCTTTTTCTTTCTTTCTTTCTTTCTTTCTTTCTTTCTTTCTTTCTTTCTTTCTCCCTCCTGCTTTTTCTTTGTTTGTTCCTTCTTTCTTGAATCTCTTTAGTCACCCTTCTCCCTTCCTTCCCTTCCTCTTTTCCTTCCTTCCTTCCTCCCTCCCTTCTTCCTTTCTCCCTTCCTCCTTTCTTCTCCCTCCCTCCCTCCTTTCCTCCTTTCCTCCCTTTCTCCCTCATTCCTTCCTCCACCTATCCATCTCTCTTTTCCTTCCTTCTCTCCCTCCCTCCTTTCCTCCCTCCCTCCTTCTCATCACTACCTCCCTTTCTCCCTCATTTCCTTCCTTCCTTCCTTCGTCCCTTCATCCATCCATTCTTCTTTTCCTTCCTTCCTTCCTCCCTCCCTCCCTTTTTTCTCCCTCCCTCCTTTCCTCCCTCCCTCCTTGCCTCCCTCCCTCATTTTCCTCACTACCTCCCTTTCTCCCTCATTTCCTTCCTTCCTTCCTTCCTTCCTTCCTTCCGTCATCCATCCATTCTTCTTTTCCTTCCTCCCTGCCTCCCCCCTCCTCCTTTCTCCACTGCCTCCCTTTCTCCCTCGTTTCCTTCCTCCCTCCCTCCCTCCCTCCATCCCTCTTTTCCTTCCTTCCCTCCTCCCTCCCTCCCTCCCTCCCTCCCTTCCCAGGCCCTAACTTTTGCTGGTCTGCCAGTGAATTCCAGGAAGGTCAAGCGGTCTCCCTTGTGGGAGCTCCTCTGGAGCCCAATCCCTTTGGGAAGCCCTTGTGATGCTTTGCGCCAAGTAACCATAGTAACCCCCACCATCAGTGCTCTGGTAGCCTCTAATATCAATTTTGGTTTTGGTGGTTTCCCACCCACCCCTGTTAGCATTCAGGGAGAGCATCTTCCTCTCTCTGCGTCTTTATCTTAGCCAAGATGATTTGGGGGGGGGGGGAACCTTCGAAGGACTAACAAAAACCTCCAGGGCTCCTCCTTCCTTTTAATAATCTGCAGGGACCTTCACCGACCGCAGGAGAGTTTCAAGCGATTGAAACCACTCAAAGGACTTAATTCCTCCGTTCCTCCTTTAATGAAGAGACGGGAATGAAAACGAGGCTTCCCTTAGGAGCGGCATTAAAGTCATTCTGTCAAGTTAACATCTTTTCCCCCCATTTTAAAGAATGGTCCCCTCTTTTTTTTAATCATCGTTGTGGAAAACGTGCTGGATTTTTCCAGAGGGAGGGAGGCCTAAATTAGACTTAGTCCTTCCAACGATCCTTACACCCCTCCCAGGTAGGGCCCAGAGGGGAGGGCCCTGGGAAACTTAGGAACGAAGTCCTCATATTACAGCGGACGGCAAGTTCCAGCAGGTTTTCTAAGAGTTCCTGGAGAGTTCCGAACAAAGCTTTGGGAGAGATTAGCCCAGATTCACCCTTGGAAAATGGAAGGAGAACCTCGAAGGACAAGTGAGAAGTTGAGTGATGGACGGCATGGATGCAAAGAACCTTGGGGAAAAAGTTGCCCTTCAGAAAGTGAAAAAAAAAGTTGCCCCTGCTAACTAAGAGATCAAACCGAGGGAAGGAGGGAAGGAGGGAGGGAGGGAGGGGAAGGGATGATGGAAGAAAGGAGGAAGGAATACTAAGGGAAGGAAAGAAGGGAGGAAGAGAGGAAGGAAGGAAAGAAGCAAAGAAGGAAGGAAAGGAAAGAAATAAGGAAGGAAGGAAGGAAGGAAAGAAGGAAGGAAAGGAAAGAAGGAAGGAAAGAAAAGGGAGGAAGGAAGTAAAAAAGCAAAGGATGAAAGAAGGAAGGAAAGGAAAGGAAAGGAAAGAAGGAAGGAAGGAAAGAAGGAACAAAAGGAAAGAAGGAAGGAAGGAAAGGAGGAAGGGAGGAAATAAAGAAGGAAATAAGCAAAGAATGAAAGAAGGAAGGAAAGGGAAGGAAGGAAGGAAAGGAAAGAAAGAAAGAAGGAAGGAAAGAAGGAAGGGAGGAAAGGGAGGGAGGAAGGGAGGGAGGAAGTAAAGAAACAAATAAGCAAAGAATGAAAGAAGGAAGGAAAGGGAAGGAAGGAAGGAAAGGAAAGAAAGAAAGAAGGAAGGAAAGAAGGAAGGGAGCAAAGGGAGGGAGGAAGGGAGGGAGGAAGTAAAGAAACAAATAAGCAAAGAATGAAAGAAGGAAGGAAGGAAAGAAGGACAGGAAAGAAGGAAAGAAGGAAGGAAGGAAAGGAAAGGAAAAGAAAGGAAGGAATGACTTTCATTGGAAAGTCCGGAGGATCTGCTAGAACAGTCTTTCCCAACCTTGCCAACTTGACAATGAGTGTACTTCAACTCCCAAAATATCCCCACCCGCACCTACAGAGGAATTCTGGGACTTGAAGTCCACCCATCTTAAACCTGCCAGCCAGTTGGGAAACACCGTGCTAGGCATCTGTCTTAGCCATGGGCTCCATCATTTTAGTAGCCCCTGGGGATGGTCTTCTGACCCTCACAGAACATGGCAGGGTTGACAGTCAGCTCCCCTTGACTTCCTGGCTGCCATATTGGGGCTGTTGGAAAAAAAAGGAGCTTTCCAGCTCCTTCGCTCTCAAAGCTCAGCCAGCATCCCTCAACGAATCAATGCTGAATTTGCCTTCCCCCCCCCCCCCCCCCGGCTCTGCCAACCCCCCCCCCCCATTATAAATGCAAGTATCTTTGTCTTCCATCGACTAGCGCAGCAGTTTGGCTCCTTGCTGGAAAGTGAGACCGTTTCCCGTGTTGTACTCTTGCTACGTGCCTTTTCTCTCTTCGCGGCCGGGACGCTGAAGGAAGAGACGTCTCGCAAGCCTTCGGGTCATGTAGCAAAACGTTTAAATAATTCTGCGTTCTGCCAGGGAAAGACCAGAATCTCAATGCAGGAGTTACTTTTATTGGCAGACGCAGCTCCGGAGAGGAGACTCTGGTCAAAAGGTTGACGAACGAAGGGTTGGACCATCTCCCCCCGGAGCCTTTTGGGGCAAAACGAAGGGCCCTCCAACCACACGTGGCAGCCGTGAACGGGCCAAGTGACAAAGCAGCTTTTGGGAGGGGTGCAAATATTTATATTTGCTGTTTGGAGTGCCTGGGTTTGAGGGTGGCTTTGTCGTACAAATCAGTGAGTGGATGGACCCAAAAGTTAGAAGGCCCCCATAAACAGGCTGGGGAGATCTGTCTCTCTTTCTCTCTCTCTCTGTCTTTCTCTTTGTCTCTCTGTCTCTCTCTCTCTGGGTCTCTGTCTCTGCGTCTCTCTGTCTCTCTCTCTGTGTGTCTCTTTTTCTCTCTGTATGTGTCTCTCTTGGTCTGTCTGTCTGTCTGTCTCTCTCTCTCTTTCTGTCTCTCTCTCTCTCTCTCTGTGTGTCTGTCTCTGAGTCTCTCTGTCTCTCTGTATGTGTCTCTCTTGGTCTGTCTCTCTCTCTTTCTCTCTTTCTCTCTCTCTCTGTGTCTCTCTCAATCTGTCTCTGTGTGTCTCTGTCTCTGAGTCTCTCTCTCTGTGTGTCTCTCTCTGTGTCTCTGAGTCTCTCTGTCTCTCTCTCTCTGTGTCTCTTTTTCTCTCTGTATATGTCTCTCTTGGTCTGTCTCTCTCTTTCTTTCTCTTTCTTTCTTTCTCTCTCTCTCTGTCTCTGTCTCTGTCTCTTTGTCTCTTTCTGTGTGTGTCTTTCTGTGTCTGTGTGTCTCTCTGTCTGTCTCTCTGTCTCTTTGTCTCTCTCTGTCTCTGTCTGTCTCTGTGTGTGTCTTGTTCTCTCTCTCTCTCTGTTGTTCCCTCTGTCCCTCCTCCCCCCATCTCTCTTTGTGTTTCTGTCTCTGCCTCTTGCCTGCCTTTTTCCTATCAGTTCTTCTGTTTCATGAAAAGAAAAAGATTTTGGCTTTGGCATTTCTTTGAAAAGGAGAAGAAGAAAAAAGACAGTGGTATTTTCATACCTTCTTGCATTATTTAGTGACAAGATCTCCAATGCCATAGAGCAAAAGTTATTTAATTCCTAAAATGTATTTGAATGTTCTTGAAGGTATCCCACTTTGGTCACCACGTTACAAAAAAAAGATGTGGAGACTCTAGAAAGAGTGCAGAGAAGAGCAACCAAGAGGATGAGGGGACTGGAGGCTAAAACATATGAAGAACGGTTGCAGGAACTGGGTATGTCTAGTTTAATGAAAAGAAGGACTTAGGGGAGACATGATAGCAGCCTTCCAATATCTCAGGGGTTGCCTCAAAGAAGAGGGAGCCAAGCTATTCTCCAGGGCACCTGAGGGCAGAACAAGAAGCAATGGGTGGAAACTAATCAAGGAGAGAAGCAACTTAGAACTGAGGAGGAATTTCCTGACAGTTAAAACAATTAACCAGTGGAAGTTGTGAATGCTCCCACACTGGACGTTTTTAAGAAGAGATTGGACAATCATTTGTCTGAAGTGGTATCTCCTCCTTGAGCAGGGGGTTGGACTAGGAGACCTCCAAGGTACCTTCCAACTCTGTTATTCTGATTGATCTTTAGGCTTATAGGCCTACATAAAGAAGATGGAAGGATGCAGGACAGATCTCGGCAGCTGGTCCTCAGAGAGCAGCTTCTTCTGAGAAAATTGGTTCTCTGTCCATGGTCCTGGCTTTGTAAAAAAAATATATATATATATACCAGGATGGAAATACCCCTCGTCATGCATCCATACGTTCTGCTTCCCCCCTCCCCCCCTCCGCATCTCTTCCCTTTGCAAGATTAACCGACATGGTTCAACATTAACTTTATAGCATTCCAGGCGGTCCACATGTATGAGTATTTGTGTGTTTTAAATCTGAAAATCCACATGAAAATCCAGTTTAGAGTCCATTTAATCATGTAAACCATCTGCTTCGCTTTGAAAAGTCAAAGGTAAAGCTACTTTTATTTCTAAGAGCTGGCAAGATTTTCTTTTAATTTAAGCAGGCCCAAAAATAATTATCTCTCTCCTGTCTCTCTGTCTGTCTTTCTATCTCTCTCTCTCTGTCTCTCTCTCTCTGTGTCTTTCTCTCTCTCTGTATCTCTCTCTCACTGTCTCTCTCTCTTTCTCTCTCTGCCTCTCTCTCTCTCTCTCTCTCTCTGCGTGTCTGTCTGTCTCTCTCTTCTCTAGAATGAGAACGTTAAATTCAGGACAGATCCTAGTTACGTTACAAGATCCTTTTTCTCTGCACAAACACTCCACAAGCTTTTAAATCTTGAAGGAAAAGGATTAACTTTTGCTCAAATCAATCCATGGGATGCCATGAAGAAGTTGTCTCATTCTACCATAGACGGTTCACAAAACATCATAATTTGTGACATTTTGATGGCTGGGCTCATGCCTTCCCTTCAAAATAGTTGTAATGGCTGATATAGCTATATTTAAACTGCCACATAATAGGGATTGTTTCTTATGATTAATATTCTACAGCCCTGCATCTCACTTGGAACCCTCCAATTTTTCAAATTTTAAAAACAAGTAGAATACATATATACAGTTGATTTACAGCTATAATCGAAATGATCTATCCAGGAGAGGATTCAGATTGAGAATGCAGAGAAAGAGAAAGGCAAACTTTTCCAAGGAAAAATCAACTGCCAGGATTGAGAAGACACCAAGGCAAGATATGTTGGTCTTGTGTATGACTCTCTCAACTGAGCAGAAGGGGACAACTTGCCACAGCCAACTCACTGTGGCCAACTCACCATGGCCAACTGACTGCGGCCAATTCACCATGGCCAACTTACTGTGGCCAACTCACCATGGCCAACTTACTGTGGCCAGCTTGCCATGGCCAACTCACCATGGCCAACTGACTATGGCCAACTCAACATGGCCAACTGACTATGGCCAACTCAACATGGCCAACTCACCATGGCCAACTCACCATAGCCAACTTACTGTGGCCAACTCACCATGGCCAACTTACCACGGCCAACTCACCATGGCCAACTTACTGTGGCCAGTTCGCCATGGCCAACTCACCATGGCCAACTGACTGTGGCCAGCTTGCCATGGCCAACTCACCATGGCCAACTGACTATGGCCAACTCACCATGGCCAACTGACTATGGCCAACTCAACATGGCCAACTGACTATGGCCAACTGACTATGGCCAACTCACCATAACCAACTTACTGTGGCCAACTCACCATGGCCAACTTACCACGGCCAACTCACCATGGCCAACTTACTGTGGCCAACTCACCATGGCCAA
Organism: Rhabdophis nuchalis; assembly: GCA_039707465.1. NCBI lineage: Eukaryota > Metazoa > Chordata > Lepidosauria > Squamata > Natricidae > Rhabdophis > Rhabdophis nuchalis. The sequence goes on along the minus strand of CM077652.1, from coordinate 22,531,943 downwards.
CTTACTGTGGCCAACTCACCATGGCCAACTTACCACGGCCAACTCACCATGGCCAACTCACCATGGCCAACTCACCATGGCCAACTTACTGTGGCCAGCTTGCCATGGCCAACTCACCATGGCCAACTGACTATGGCCAACTCAACATGGCCAACTGACTATGGCCAACTCACCATGGCCAACTTACTGTGGCCAACTCACCATGGGCAACTCACCATGGCCAACTCACTGCAGCTAACTCACTGTGGCCAACTCGCTGGTGGCCAACTTGCTACCGCCAATTCACCATGGAACACCTTGCTGCAGGACCATTGAACAATTCTACTTAATTATTTAAAATAAATCTTAACAATCGTTTTCCTTGTTGCCATTCCCATTTTGTTCTGCCCCTCCTTTTGCATCTGTTCTCCAATGATTCGATTCCCTCCTTCTGGTGATGTTAGTGTAACGCTTGTCCTGCAGCGAACTGGCCGTGGGGAATTGTCATAGACCCCCAACAGGAAGGCTTGGCTTGACTCGGTTGGCATCTCCTCCCAAGCCTTTTATTCCCCCAGCGGGGCTGCGATGAAAGATCATTTGGGAGCGGATAAAGCGGGAGAGCGGATGCCAAACCAGCCTTGCCTGGAATGTGTCAGTCCATTCAGCCAAGGGCGGACGGTTTTTAAAAACTCCTGGCCCGCGTGACAAGGCAGCCCTGACTTTACAGTCATCAACAGGTTTACTTGGAAGTCAACCTGCGTGTGTTTGTAGCTTGGTAGCCGTCTGACGTTTTAAGGAATTTTATATTGGGTATAGTAACCGTATTGCGTAAGGTGGCGTGCATCGAAGGACAGGTGGTAAGCGCACCTTTTAAGATTAGAAAAGTAGATAAAGAGTGCAGGGTGTTTTTTTTTATTGGGACTCCTGCTGTTTGGAGGCCATTTGTCTGTCTTGAAGACAGGAAAGCAAAAGCCTCTGGAATCAGGAGTTGGAAGAAGCTTTTGATCTGCTTTTCTTCCCTTCCTTCCTTCCTTCCTTCCTTCCTTCCTTCCTTCCTTCCTTCCTTCCTACCTACCTACCTACCTACCTACCTACCTACCCACCTTACCTATTCTATTATGTTCTGTTCTCTAAATTCTCTTCTATTCCTATTCTATTCTATTCTATTCTCTATTTTATTCTTCTATTCTATTTTATTCTATTCTCTCCTATTCCTATTCTATTCTATTCCTATTCCTATTTGATTCTATTCTATCCTATTCTATTTCCTCCTCTATTCTCTCCTCTCCTTCCGTTCTTTATTCTATTCTATTCTATCCTATCCTATCCTATTCTATTTCCTTCTCTATTCTCTCCTCTCCTTCCATATTCTATTCTATTCTATTCTCTCCTAGTCTAGTCTAGTCTAGTCTATATATTTTTATTCTATTCTCTTTTCTAACTCCTATTCTCTAACTCCTATTCTCTAACTCCTATTCTATTCTATTCTATTCTATTCTAGTTTGAGCTGCCACTTCCTCCTCAATCCCAAATTCCCCGTAGCTGTTGATGGTCCCAGATCTCCTGTTATGCAGGGACAGGACAAAGATATCATCCTACTAAATTATTTGAGTTCTGTAATGGAATTTGTAGCAATCCCGCCCCCCCCTCCTCGTCCATCCTTCTCCCTCTCTTCCCCTCCAAACCTTTCATCAGTGAGAGGCAGATATTTTTAAAGCCACTAGACTATCCATTTGCTCTTATTATTTCTTAATAGGCCCTCCTTGATGAATGAATAATTAAAAATCCATTTTCTTCAAGTAATTTGGGCTCAGAGGAAAAGAGGAAGAAAGAAGGGTGGGTTTTAAAAAAAAATAGCTGGGGAAATATTGAGTTTCCTTCTCCATTTTTTATCTTTCGTGTTCTCTGTTGTGGCCCACCAGTGGCCAGAGGAGCTGGCAGCAGATTTGGACAGAGAGGAGGGTTGGGGAGGAACCTGGGCCAGTCCTGGAGTCTGGGGGAGGCTCTGAGGAGGGCTCTGTGTCGGAGGCAGAGAGGGGGCCAGGGCCGTCTGACGGTTATCAGCTGCCTTCAGAGTCAGGCATCAGTGAGGCAGAGGAACAGCTGGAGCCTGTTCCCAGTGTGCGCATGTGCAGAGCTGCCAGGTGAAGGGAACAGCTAAAGAACAGGGGTTGACTTGGGAGGAAGGCCACAGGTGGACGATGAACGGCCCCTCAAAGAGGAAATAAAAGAGGAGCGACAAGGGAGTGGAGTTTGCAAGAGACCATTAGTTCGCTTCATTGGTTCAGGGCTCTCCGAGATGCCTTGCCAAGTTCTGCAGAGATCGTCCTGGCAGCTCTCCAAGCCAGATAAGGTCTGTGACCATAAATCCTCCCTTGAAAGACTTTGCTGGATGTGAATGACAAGAATTTACAGTCAATGAATAAAATAGATTTTTTGTCGGGACCAGGAGTTGGCTTCAGGCTCTCGGGAAGCCTCGGTCAGAACATTCGCTCAGTTCAGAGGCTCAATTAATTTCACACCAAATGATTGATCTTGGGATGCTCTCCGAGGGACAATTCCACACGCCATAAGTGAGAAGAGGACCATCAAGTGGGCGGGGCCAGGGCAAAGAAGTGGGCGGGGCCAGGGCAGAAACTCAATGCTGTTCAATTTCAGGTGCCTTCCAATTTAACTAAATTCAAATGAATGAAGTACAGGGGGGTCCTCGACTTACGACCACAACGGATCCCCCAATTTCTGCCGCTAAGCGAGATGGTGAGTTTTGTCCCATTTTACGACCTTTGTTGCCTCAGCTGTTAAGTGAATCCCCGCAGTTGTTAAGTTAGTAACACGGTTATTACGTGGATCTGATGTCCTCGTTGACTTTGATTGTCAGAAGGTCGCAAAAGGGGGATGGTGGGACACTGAACGTCGTCATAAACATGAGTCAGCTGTCAAGTATTTGAATTTTGATCTCGTGGCCATTGCAACGGTCATAAGTATGAAAAATGGTCAGCTGTCACCTGTTGAAACTTTGAACAGCCCCTCAACGTGGCCGTTCAAAGTTTCAACAGCTGACCATTTTTCATACTTATGACTGTTGCAATGGCCACGAGATCAATTGAGAACTACTTCTCTTGATGATAGAATGATGTTATTCCCAAAATGGGTCATTTTGGAACAGTTGCAATTTGGCGGGTGATTTTTTCCTGTAAGGCTTTGAGAAGATAAAGGAGGCACCTTGAACGAGATAAGTATAATCTTTATTGTCTCAGGGGCTGCCCCAAAGAAGAGGGAGTCAAGCTCTTCTCCAAGGCACCTGAGGGCAGGACAAGAAGCAATGGGTGGAAACTAATCAAGGAGAGAAGCAACTTAGAACTGAGGAGGAATTTCCTGACAGTGAGAACAATCAATCAGTGGAACAGAAGTTGCCTCCAGAAGTTGTGAATGCCCCAACACTGCAAGTCTTTAAGAAGATGTTGGAGAGCCATTTGTCTGAAACGGTATAGGGCTTCCTGCCTAGGCAGGGGGTTGGACTAGATGACCTCCAAGGTCCCTTCCAACTCTGCTATTGTATTGTATTGTCATTGTAGTTCAGTACAACGGAATTGATTATAGCTCCTGTTCATGCCTAAAACTTTTAACTTAACTCCTAGAGATCGCCTTCCTGGTCTAAAAGTAGAGGCTAACTCTTTTTTAAAAAATCCTCTTGCAGTTTCAGATATGATACCATCACGAAGGAAAACTTTCTCGCCCTTCTTAGAGCGGGCTCCGGTGAGCGTTTGGGTAGGAGAGACAGAGACAGAGACAGAGACAGAGAGAACGAAAACAGCGGAAGCGAAAGGTCTCTTCAACTAGTTAAAATAACTTTGGCCGAGGCCTTTTGTTTGCAAGCTTGTTGATTCCATTTCCATCTCAGCTGATGGGCCACCAGGGGTTGGGTTTCGCCCTTTCGCTGGCCAAGAACGAACGAGGCGGCTTCCGAACATTGACCTCCCTCCCTCCCTCCACCCCCCGCGCCCGTTTCAGGATTTTAGCACATGCAAAATCTGGAACCAATCTCCTCTTTCCTGGAGATCCCAGGCGAGATGGCTTGGCACCAGATCCAGCCCACCTAAGTGGATCTCCATGGCCTGGAGACCCAGCTTCAGGTTTGGTCTTTCGAGAAGGAAAGCTATGGGCGAATTTCCCACTTCCGAAGGGCCAGGCTGTTCCCGTAGGAAGGTCGGTCTTGGAAGAGAATAAGGGGGTGTCCTGTGGGCGAAGGGTGGAAATGTACTTGACGGTCCTCCAGGTTTGCATGGAGAAACTCAGAGGCAGGAGGAGGCCGTGAGGATGCTACGTCTTGCAGGCCTCTGGGTCAACGAGTCAGGACTAGAGTCGGCTGGGGCGATGGGACAGAAGTCTTGTTCAAGGAAGCCCAGAGAGGTCTCCAAGCATTTGGATTAAAGATGGGCAGAAGCAGTGAAAAAAGCAAACTCATTGCTAGGGATTATTAGGAAGGGTATAGAAAATAAGTCAGCAAGTGTCATTCTGCCTCTTTATAAATCTATGGTGAGGCCCCATCTGGAATATTGTGTACAGTTCTGGTCACCAGACCTTCAGAAGGGCATTATGGAAATGGAAAAGGTGCAGAGGAGGGCAACCAGAATGATTAGGGGGCTGAAACGCCTTCCTTACCATCTGAGGCTGCAACGGCTGGGCCTCTTCCCTCTAGAACGACGGCGCCTGAGAGGTGACCTGATTGAAGTCTATAAAATCATGCACGGCGTGAACAAAGTAGAAAAGGAAAAACTGTATTTTCCCTATTGCACAACACTAGAACTAGGGGGCACTCCATGAAACTTTTGGAAGCTAGACCTCAAACAAATAAGAGGAAGGACTTTTTCACCCAGAGGATCACTGGTCTATGGAACTCCCTGCCAGAAGTGATGACAGCTGTCAGCCTCGACACCTTTAAGAAAGGATGAGAGGAGTTCATGGAGAACAAGGGTGTCCATGGCTATCCTGATGGATGCCTAAGGACACCCTCGGGGTTGGAGAGATAGGCAGGATATCTCTCAATGCCATTTGCAGGGAATCATAAGCAGGTGAAGGCATCTGCTTGGGAAGACCCTGAAGCCAATGGGGAGCCACTGTGTGAGACAGAATGCTGGACTGGATGGGCTGTGGCCTGTTCCGGCAAGGCTGTTCTTAGGTTCTTATGGGGGAGGTCAGGACAGAAACTGAAAGAGGTTGCCTGTGATTGGATTGAGAGAACAAATCTGCTCTGGGTCCTTTGTGGAGAAGGGCGGGATATAAATGTGATTAAAATAAAATAAGATAAAAATAAATAAATCCAAGGGAGGCAGTCCCTCTTGTCAAGGGAGACCTTGGTTTAGGGAATTTGGTCTCATTTTACGGCCTTCCTTGCCTCTGTCGTTAAGCAGCATTGAAGCATCCAAGGTGGCTTCGGCCAGGTCAGCTCCAGGGTTGACCCACAATCTACCAACCCTTCAATCGGGCAACCCCAGGCGATCCACCTTCTTGGCTACTCCTGAGATGCGCAGTCGAGGTGTCGCAAGGGTTCGTTTGCTGTCGGGCACAAGAAGACACACCCGCAGGCTGTGGTGGGCGGGGACGTCCCTCCAGACGGCTCGCGGAGCCTGTCCTGCGTGCCCCTCCCTCCCCCATCCCTCCTGTGACATCTGAGGACAGTGATGGAGATTAGGAAATGGCTTTGGGATTAAGTAGCATCCATAGCTTTGTTCACCAACACTTCGTGGCTGTTCCCTAAGCATCTGCCACCCATGGAACCGGTTCAACTTGTCTGAGTGTAGGCACAGCGTTTCAAGAGTATCCTGAAACTTGTCGTGTTTTGGTGCCCTGCAAATATAAGTATAAACATGGACATGAACCAAGGAAATGGGGACGAATGAATGGGGAGAGTAGGACAGGGACGGAAGGCACGCTGGTGGGCTTATGCATGCCCCCTTTACGGACCTCTTAGGAGTGGGGTGAGGTCCACGCTAGACAGTTGGAGGTTGAAGCTGTGGGCGGTTTGAGGATGCAACACCAGAGTCAGGTAGAGCAGGGGTCTCCAACCTTTGCAACTTTAAGTCTGAAGGACTTCAGCTCCCAGAATTATAAAAGCCCAGTCTAGTGCAATACCAATGAAGAAGAAAAATAACAAAGCTGGCTGGAGAATTCTGGGAGCTGAAGTCCTTCAGACTTAAAGTTGCAAAGGTTGGAGACCCTTGAGGTAGAGCATTCCAGGCGTTGACCACTCTGTGGCTGAAGTCGTATTTTCTGCAATTGAGTTTGGAGTGGTTCACCTTGAGTTTGCATCTATTGTTTGTATATTATTGAGGTTGAAGCTGAAGAAATCGTTGACAGGTAGGACTTTGTAGAAGACAACTTTTTCAGACACTTTCCAAAGTTGAGATTTCCTTGTAGATATGGAGGGGGGGGGCAGGAGAGCAGATGGAAGTGTGGAGGGAGGAGGAGGATTCTGAGGTCCTTGCTGCTCTCTGAGCTTGGTGGTTTTCTTGCAGGCGTCTCATGACCCAATGAGGGAACGTTATCAGTGCTAGAAGGGAAGGGGGGGTTGTTGGAATGAACAAGCCATGGTTCAGGCACAATAGCTTGCTCATAGAAAGCAAGTGGATTTGTAAGCCTAGGACCAGGAGGTACCACCCTATTACTTTCGCATCCCCCTCGAAAGTCATGGCTTTCCAGGAAACGAAACTTAAGTGGAGAAACGAATCTAAAAGTAGGTAGCAGGGAGGAATTGTAACACCTCCCTTAGGAATTTATGCAGATAGTAAGAGGAGACTGTAACCCCTCCTTTATGTAGCCCACCTAATAAATACAGCCGTCTCACCAAGAGACGGGGCTGGCTTTTGCTGAAACCCTTGTGTGCTTAGCTTATTCCCAGAGCCAGCCCGCTGGATGGGGGTGGATGCTGTCGGAGGAGGCTTAATCACCTTCCATTGATATGCAAAAATCCAACATCTGGCGACCCCTCGACGTGATATTAGCAAGACAAAAACCTCGAAGCAGGTGAAAAAAAAACTCTTCTGATATACGTTTTCGGAATCTCCATACCACTCGCTTGAGGGAAGCTGGCCGTCGTCCTCTCTGAAACATGACTGGATATTACGTAGGTATGGAGGTAAAACTCTCAAAGCAGAAGGTCGCGCACCTTAAGGAGCTAAGGGAGTTAACCGATTCTTGCATAAAGCTTGCTATGCTTCTGCCTCCCCCCCCCCTGCCTCCACTCTTTCCACCCCCTGCCTTCTCGCCTCTCCTCCCCCCTTTCCTTTGTCCCAGCATTTTTCTGCACGCTTAAAACCTAATTGGCTTTCAGATATGTAACAAGATTTATTGTTTAGGAACACTATACTGTAAGATTGTTTTAATATATGCCAGCAATTTATTGTGTTCCTCCTATGATAAGATTTGAAAATTTATCTTTACCATCACCTTTTTTTTAAGGAAAAAAGAACGTATGCTCCTTTAACAACAGAGCAATCTTAAACTTTTCACATTCTTTTATATTGCTAAGTGGGCAATTAAGCAAACAAAGACCTTTTGAACCAGTAAGGATGCAAATTAAGTTAGGTTATATGAGGAAGGATGCAGATTGAGTTAGGATATATGATCTAAGCTTTACCATATGTTAGGTTATATGACTTGAAGTTTACAATGTTGATTAGAATATTTTAGAATAGTTAGAGAAATTAGAATGTAACAATAAAGGCTTTTTAAAGAACTAAGTTATTTTGGTGTAAAAGGGATAATCCCATCGAATTTTGTAAAATTTTCTTTCCATGTCCTTTGCACATGTGAATGAAAATCCACTCTCAGAACTTTAACTTTGATCAAAGCATAAAGTGTGTCCTTTTTGTCTATGCAGGCCTCCGTTTAAGTCTCTAATTTGGCTTATTGTGACTTGAACATTTATCTAATTGTAAGGGTGTGGTCAGAACTGCTGCCCCCCTTAATGACACACACACACTGCTAAAACAAGCAGAATTTTTTTGCCAGCAGAATTTTTTTTGCCCGCGGATTCTTTTGCCCACTTCTCCCCCCTCTTGCCTGCCTCTCTCTGTGTGCGGAGGGAGGCAGGGGGAAAGAGGGAGGGGGGTGAAATCACACAGGCCAAACACATACACACACACACACACACTCACTCACACATCTTAAAGGGGACTGCAAGAAAGAAAATAGTACGTGAGAGAGAGAGAGAGAGAGAGAGAGAAGGTAGAAAAGAGAGAAAGACAAAGAAAGTAAGGGAAAAGAAAGTTAGACAGAGAGAAAGAGAGGGAAAGAGAAGACAGAGAAAGTAAGAGAAAGTAAAAGAAAGTAATGAAGAGAAAGTTAGACAGAGAGAAAGAGAGGGAAAGAGAATAAGAGATAGAAGCAGAAAGCAGAAAGAAAGGGATTTTTAAGAAGTAGAAAGAAAGGGATTTTTAAGAAGCAGAAAGAAAGGGATTTTTAAGTGAGTTTCACAACATACCCACATTTATTTACTAATAATCACATTTCACTTTTCACTCTTCTTTCATGAAATTCAATTAGCATAACCATTTTAAGGAACTGTATAATAACTATTTTTCTGTTTTGCCAACAATCTTGGATTTTCTTTTGAACATTATTTTTATCCATATGCAGGAATGATTTTCTGCTATTTTGCCTGCATTTTAAAATTTTCTCACATACTTAATGAGTTACCTAGCTTCCATAACAATGAAGCTGGTTTTTCCCACATTTCGTTTTTTGATGTCAGATTTGTTTGTTTTGACATCTGCCTTTGAAAATTTCCTTCCATCTAAATTGTTTTTTGAATTTTTGGGTGTTGATTCCAAGTTTTTTGAATTTTGTAACGTTATTTTTTGCTTTGCCTGTCATAATTTTTCCACATTTAAATTTTACTTCTAGAGGAGTATTGGCTTTACTTAATTCTCCGCTTATACAAAACAACGGGGGAACTGCTTGCCATTATGATTTTACTCCCAGAAGCCTATTCACCTCACACCCCACGGTGGATTTTTACAACCAAAGGGTCTTCGCTACAAGGTGAATTAATTGATTTCTCAAAAATATGACATGATATAAAAGATTGTTTTTTCTCCATTCCTTTGTATCCAAAGGGTCTTGTCCTGCTTGTAGTAAACAAGCACATTCTATTCCCATGGGAGTCAATCCCAGAGGAACAGATTGTAATCAAATTTGGCAAATGGATGTTACCCAATATGCTTCCTTTTCCCCATGGAAGTACATTCATGTATCCATTGATACGTACTCTGGGTTCATCATCGCCACCCCTCAAAGGGGTAAGGCTATAAAGTATGTCATCAATCATTATATTCGCTCTTTTGCTTCGTTGGGACGCTCAAAAGAATTAAAAACAGACAACGGGCCTGCTTATATTAGCCAAGCATTTTGGCCTTTTGTCAGAATTGGGGAATAATCAGATATTCAGATACCAGGGGAAAAGGACCCCCCAGCCTCCCAGCGGTGCAAAACACATTAAACTTTTGTCTTTATGTCTTAAACTTTCTTAACCTCACCGGAAACCCCCCCACGTCCGCTGCTTGTTGTTACTTTTCTTCTTCCCCCTCTGCTGAACATCAACGACCGCTTGTCTATTACCGGCGCCTACCTGACCTGACCTGGCGAGGACCAGCAAAATTCATCACGTGAGAAAGTGGTTACGCCACCATATTTGCAGACAACACCACTGTCTGGGTTCCTGGTCGTCACCTGAAACCATCCCAAGCTGTTCCTGCTCCAACCCTCAACTCCTTGAATCCAGACCCTTGTTCCAGTCTCTCCAGAAAGGAGCCATAGCTGTCATCAGATGCAAGGATCCGGAACAAATTTATTGTCCTTTTGCCTTTCTACACAGAGGTAAACATGTCATCCCACACACAGGACATTACATGATACACTCACATCACCCCTGCACAATGACATTGACATTTACAGCCTCTGAAGCCACCATCGGACTGTACACCTGCCAAAGCTTTGATGGAAAACACCTTGTGACCAAAGCAAAAGAGGTGGTTTTGCTGAACTTGGCTGCACATCCACCAGCACCTGACCATTTGACACGAGGGAAAAAGGACATCTTTCCCAACAGCTGCCGATCCTGATTCCATCGTTCGGTGCTTAACCAGGTCCAGCCCGAACAAAGATGGACACATCAACCATTTCTTCAGACATGGCAGATAAAAGAACTGTACTAAATTCAGCATTTAACAAGACGCAATTATATACATGGCTCCCTAATATAACATGGTTAAAGAACTTTGTAAATACAATAATTGGTATTGTTGCTATGCTTGTTATGTTATGTTGCTGTATTCAATGCTTGCTTTTAATGATTTTCAAAGGTTTTACTCCAAAGGTGCCATGAGGTGGAGTCGGATGACCCAACCAAGAAGGAGAGCTCTATTTCTCACCTACAACAATTTCTGACATCCCTATGTTTGAATTTTCCCCATGGCTTACAACCCTTGTTACTGCCATTGTTGGACCTTTGATCATATTGCTGCTTATATGTATTATAGGACCTTTTGTATTGAATCATGTCATGAATAGATTAGTCAACTTTTTTCAAAAACGTTTCTCCACTGTTGAAGCCATGATACTGTCACGTGAAGGCTATGAACAGATAACAACGGAACAACAACAAAAGAGCTATCAATGGGCTGTGTCAGACTCAGAAGATTCTGACCCCCCATCTGATTCCCAATCGCCTACCTTAAAAATGAATAAAAACAAAAAGGAGGAGATGTTGGAATGAACAAGCCATGGTTCAGGCACAATAGCTTGCTCATAGAAAGCAAGTGGATTTGTAAGCCTAGGACCAGGAGGTACCACCCTATTACTTTCGCATCCCCCTCGAAAGTCATGGCTTTCCAGGAAACGAAACTTAAGTGGAGAAACGAATCTAAAAGTAGGTAGCAGGGAGGAATTGTAACACCTCCCTTAGGAATTTATGCAGATAGTAAGAGGAGACTGTAACCCCTCCTTTATGTAGCCCACCTAATAAATACAGCCGTCTCACCAAGAGACGGGGCTGGCTTTTGCTGAAACCCTTGTGTGCTTAGCTTATTCCCAGAGCCAGCCCGCTGGATGGGGGTGGATGCTGTCGGAGGAGGCTTAATCACCTTCCATTGATATGCAAAAACCCAAAGGGGGTGGAGAGGAGGAGGAGGAGGAGGAGGACTTGGTGCTCTCTGAGCTCGGTTGTTTTCTTGCAGATGTTTCATTGCCCAACTAGGTAACATCATCAGTGCTAGAAGGGGGTAGGATTTGGGGAGAGGAGGAAGGAAGGAAGGAAGGAAGGAAGGAAGGAAGGAAGGAAGGAAGGAAGGAAGGAAGGAAGGAAGGAAGAAGAGAGGGAGAAAGAGAGAAGGAGAAAGAGAGAAGGAGAAAGAGAAGAGAGATGGAAGAGAGGAAAAAGAAGAAGAAAGGGAGAAGAAGGAGGAGGGAGAAAGGAGAAGGAAAAAGAGAAGGAGGGGACAGAGAGAAAGAGAGGGAGGGAGGGAGCAATGATTAGAGATTAAAATAGCTCTCGCCCTGGCTGCAACTGAATATGAAGCTCCTGGAACGACATAACAGATGTTTAAAACAGATTGAAATGTCACAGTAGGCATGGAGGGGGGAACAAAATGTTATCAGATCCTTCTCTCTCTCCTAATCAGCCTGTTCCTTTTGCCCAGCTCCCTTTAGCGATAGGGATGGCACTGGAGGAAGGTCCAGAGTTGAGAAGAAATCCCAGAGGGCAGCCCCTGGCAGAGGGAAGTGTGGGAGGAGGAGGAGGAGGATGACAACGACAAGGACTATGGAGTGAAAGATAGATAGATAGATAGATAGATAGATAGATAGACAGACAGACAGACAGACAGACAGACAGACAGACAGACAGACAGACAGACAGATAGATAGATAGATAGATAGATAGATAGATACCAGATAAATGATAGACAGACAGGCAGACCAACAATGATAGCTAGATGGCTGGCTGGCTGGCTGGCTGGCTGGCTGGCTGGATATATAGATTAATAGGAAGGAAGGAAGGCATGCAGGAAAGAAAGAGAGAGAGAGAGAGAGAGAGAAAGAAGGAAAGAAAGAAAGAGAGAAAGAAGGAAGGAAGAGAAATGAAGAGAGAGAGAGAGAGAGAGAGAGAAAGAAAGAAAGAAAGAAAGAAGGAAGGAAAGAAATAAAGAAGGAAAGAGCCACCAGCTGACCTGGAGTTACATCCCTTCCTGCAGGAATTCTTTTGCCCTCTAGGAAGGTGGATGACAGGGAGGGAGGGAGGGAGATGGAAATTATTAGATACAGAGGGAGGGAGAAAGGGAGGGAGGAAGAAGAAAGAAAAAGAAAAGGAAGGAAGGAGATGAAAATGAAAAGTGAGGAAGACAGAAAGAAAGAAAGAAAGAAAGAAAGAAAGACAGACAGACAGACAGAAAGAAAGAAAGAAAGAAAGAAAGAAAGAAAGAAAGAAAGAAAGAAAGAAAGAAAGAAAGAAAGAAAAGCCACCAGCCCTTTATGGAGTTACATCCCTTCCCGCAGGAATTCTTTTGCCCTCTAGGAAGGTGGAGGACCAAAAGGGACAGCTTGAGGTCTTCAGCCTTGACAATGGGCATTGCTGCAGGCAAGGAACCCGAACGGTTAAGCTCCAGCCTCCTGCTTTGAAATGCCATGACACAAGGCACAAGTCTAATGGTATCCAGACCAGGGACCCCAAGCCCCGCGGCTATTGTCCTGGCTTTGAGCTTGACTTCACCCATTCTGTGCCCAATCTGGAGGAGCCAACCTGCCCAGAGGCTCTGATGTCCCGAAAGCAAAGGCGGCCAGCAGATGAAACAGGGTTGCATGAAAACCCTGGAATTGTTTTTATTTCATTTATTTTCTTTTATTTTTTAACAATACAGTTATTTCTCTCCCCCCGCCCAATCCAACGGAAATAGAGGCTGCTAAACATAGCTGCTCAGAATTGGCCCTCTTGAAAATAACTACATTTTCAGGCAAGGGAGGATGGCTCTTTTGAAAGGAAGATGGATTAATGTAAAATTATGCCTCCAGCCAGCTTCGAGAGGGGAGCGGGGAAAAGACAGCCCTCCTGCATACACAGAGAGAGAGAGAGAGAGAGACAGGGAAAGACAGAGACAGACAGACACACAGAGAGACAAGGACAGAAGACAGAGAGAGACAGAGAGAGAGACAGAGAGACACAGAGAGAGACAGAGACAGGGAAAGACAGAGACAGACAGACAGACAGGGACAGACAGACAGAGAGACAGAGAGGGGGGACATACAGAGACAGAGAGAGAGACAGAGAGACAGAGAGAGAGACAGAGACAGGGAAACAGAGACAGACAGACACACAGAGAGACAAGGACAGAAGACAGAGAGAGAAAGAGACAGAGAGAGAGACAGAGAGACAGAGAGAGAGACAGAGACAGGGAAAGACAGACAGACAGACAGGGACAGACAGACAGAGAGAGAGAGAGACAGAGAGAGGGGCAGAGAGAGACAGGGAGAGAGACAAACATACAGAGACAGAGGGGGACGTACAGAGAGACACACAGAGAGACAGGGAGAGACAGAGAAAGAGACAGACAAACATACAGAGAGAGACAGAGAGAGAGAGACATACAGAGAGACAGACAGACAGAGAATTCTACCAAAGACCAGCTTTGCAAAATGTGGTCGGTTCTTCGTTTCCAGATGGTTTTTATATCACTCTGGGGGATTATGGATTTCAAAATGCCTCGAAAGATCTCTTCGATCGGCAGGAAACGCTACTTCTGCCTCTTGACCTCCCTGAGAACTGAGATTCTTATTTAGAATAGGTAACATTTCAGGGAGAAAGAGAGAGAGAGAGATGTGCAGTTAAGCCATTGTGTTGTTTCTACTTTGCCGGAGGACCTCTAACCCCAGATTGCAAAAAAAGACAATCCTGCTAGAGACCCAGAGGGTTCTGGAGAAGGGGCGAGCGTGCATACAGGTCACGGGGAGAGGCTGGTGGCCAGCCCTGATGGAAATCACAGTGTTTGTTGTTATTATTATTGTTGTCGTTATTATTTGGTTAATCTTTGGTGAGATTCACAGCCTTTGGGGCTGGTTGGGAGCTGGCGCATGCACAGAGTGGCCAGAGGAAGGGAACAGCTAAAGAACAGGGGTCGAACTTGGGAGTAAGGTGAATGATGAATGGCCCCTCTCGGAGGAAATAAAAGGGAACAGGCTCCAGCTGTTCGTCTGCCTCACTGATGTCTGACTCTGAAGGCAGCTGATAACTGTCAGAGGGCCCTGGCCCCATCTCTGCCTCCGATAACAGAGCCCTCCTCAGAGCCTTCCCCAGACTCCAGGACTGGCCCAGGTTCCTCCCCAACCCTCCTCACTCTCCGAGTCTGCCACCAGAACATGAATATCTATCGTAAGGACGCAGGTGTCTCTCAGCCTGCAAAAGACATTTTGAAAGTACTCAATAATCTTAAACGTCCTATTTATTGGGCAGACTCTTGACTCTCCAGAGGTGGAAACTACAGTTCCCAGCATCCTTGGCAGTCAGCTAGGCTGTTGGGAATCATAGTGGGATAAAACTCTGATGCGTAGGTTCTTCACCCTTGTACGAACATCAGCCTCTGATCAGCGGTTTTCTTTTAAAGCAGGGGTCCCCAACCTTTACAACTTTAAGTCTGAAGGACTTCAGCTCCCAGAATTCTCCAGTCAGCAAAGCTGTCAGTGTCAGGGCCTGGGCCAGGGGTCTCCAACCTTTGCAACTTTAAGTCTGAAGGACTTCAGCTCCTAGACTTCTCCAGCCAGCAAAGCTGTCAGTGTCAGGGCCTGGGCCAGGGGTCCCCAACCTTTGCAACTTTAAGTCTGAAGGACTTCAGCTCCCAGACTTCTCCAGCCAGCAAAGCTGTCAGTGTCAGGGCCTGGGCCAGGGGTCCCCAACCTTTGCAACTTTAAGTCTGAAGGACTTCAGCTCCCAGAATTCTCCAGCCAGCAAAGCTGTCAGTGTCAGGGCGTGGGCCAGGGGTCCCCAACCTTTGCAACTTTAAGTCTGAAGGTCTTCAGCTCCCAGAATTCTCCAGCCAGCAAAGCTGTCAGTGTCAGGGCCTGGGCCAGGGGTCCCCAACCTTTGCAACTTTAAGTCTGAAGGACTTCAGCTCCTAGACTTCTCCAGCCAGCAAAGCTGTCAGTGTCAGGGCCTGGGCCAGGGGTCTCCAACCTTTGCAACTTTAAGTCTGAAGGACTTCAGCTCCTAGACTTCTCCAGCCAGCAAAGCTGAAGTCCTTCAGACTTAAAGTTGCAAAGGTTGGAGACCCCTGTTTTAAAGGATGGACGGTTGAATATTCCTCCAATAGGACAATTATTTCTGAATAGAGATTGCTCTGCTGAACATGACTGACACCTTCTGGGCTTTTCTGAAATGGCTGCTTGTGAAATTACAGCCAATTCTTGATTTATAACCAAAACCGGGACGAGAAGAACATCTGTCTTTAAGCAAGGTGGTCGTTAAGTAAGTTGCACCTAATTTGATGACCTTTTGCTGCAATTGGTATGTGAACCACCACAGCCCCCATTGACTTTACTGGTCAAGGGTGCCTGGGAAAACCACAGATGTTAATCACATGACCCCAGGACGGCACAGCTGTCATTGCAAAGCTCAAAACCTAACACACATACACACATATATGATTTTTAGGTTTTGAGCTGATAAATAAATAAATAAGGGAGACTAGGACAGATCTATTTCGAGCTATTTAGGTCTCACCAGCTAGCCATACACAAGCATATATATATCAGCAAAATTCTCAACACTGACCAAAAAATAACCAACATCCTAAGAAATCCCAAAGACAAGATCCAGCTAGAAAGCCAAGGAGTCTACGAAGTTCCATGCAAAATCTGCCCTGCAACTTACATTGGACAAACTAATAGGAGAATAAATGCACCCATCGCAGAACATAAAAATGCAGTAAAAAAACAACTTAAAACCTCATCCCTCTATCAGCACTTCAAAGCTACAGGACATGATATTGACTTTGAAAGAACCAAATTAATCTCCAAAACTGAACAGCTCAACAGGAGAATAAACAGAGGAGCCATCGAAATAGAGAAACAACCTCACAATATGAACAAACGCGATGATACCTCCCGCCTACCAGACATCAGGAAACCAGCACTGGCCAACAGAAGAGCCCCACCCACCACCCAAGCTGTTGAAATACAAAATAAGGAGAAACACACAGATAGTACCAATCAACACCAATCTACCAATCATGATGCAACTGCATGCATACATATATATATATATATATATATATAAAACTAACACACACAAACATATATATATATATATATATATATATATATATATATATATATATATATATATATATATATATATATATATATATATATATATATATATATATATATATATATATATATGTTACGTTTTTGAGCTGATCAATAAATAAGTCAGGGAGACTAGGATAGATCTATTTCGAGCTTATTAGCTCTCATTAGCTAGCCATACCCTTACTGGGATTCGAACCAGGGCTGTATTACATGCCAGGCAAGAGCCTTGCCATTAAGCCAGCTAGGTTCTGTTCTTGTCAGCTGAGACAGGAGGATAGTTATATATAATCGTTTCACGTAACAACGTAACACACATATAAAAAAAATTACACAACGGAATTCTTGGCTTTCTGTCTAGATCAGGGGTTCCCAAACTTGGCAACTTTAAGACTTGTGGACTTCAACTCCCAGAATTCTCCAGCCAAAAGAGCAGAGCTGGCTGGAGAATTCTGGGAGTTGAAGTCCACAAGTCTTAAAGTTTGCCAAGTTTGGGAACCCCTGGTCTAGATGGTCTCTGGTGATGAGCCGAAAGGCAGAAAAGGAAAAGCAGTGTGCTTCCTCCCTTAATTGGGGCCTTAACAGGGTGTTGTGGAAACAAAACTCTGAGAATATTGCCACCCACCCACCCACCCACCCCCATCACAATTTTAAATTTAAATTGTAGGGAAGGGGGAAATCTCCCACTTGGAGCTGGCTGGCAGAGGAAGAGAACGCAAAGGCTCTTAAAGGATGGAGTGGTTTAAATCTAATTAAGCGAACGCCATTAAAAACGCCAAGGGAAGAAAGGAAGGAAGGAAGAAAGGAAAATAAAAGTTGGCCACTCTCCTCGCCTCGCCCCGCCCCTCCTCTCCAGCTGCGGGAAGCCCCTCCCCTCCTCCCCTTTAGCCCCGCCCAGGAGGTCCTTGAAGACAGAGCGACCTTCTGCCTAACGCGCGCGCGCCTCTCTCTCTTTCTCTCTCTTTGCGCCTGCGCGTTCTATCTCTTCCCGGCATCCTTTGCGGGCGGATCTCCTGAGCAGCCGCAAGATGGCGGAGCCACCCGGTGAGTCTTTCCTGCGGGGCGGGGAGAAGCCAAGGTGACCCCCCCCCCCAGCTTTCTGGAGGCCTGGAAGGCGCCTCTTTCCCTCCAGATAAGCCGGGGGTGGCAACCCGGAAGTGTTTGGGGGGCGTTTGGGATGTTAGCACCCATGAGCCCCGTTGGCTGGGACTGATGGGCTTTGGAGTCCAGGGCGGGTTTTTTTTGGCGGGGGAGCAGGGAAAGCTTTTGGGGGGGGGGGACAATAGGGGAAGCTTTGTTTCCATCCCCACTCCACGTTCTTTGTGTGTCCCCCATAAATGCAAGGGGGGGATATATGGCTTGCAATCGTTGGAAGGGGGGGAAATGTGATTTTTTTTTAAAATGAAAAATATATTAAAATGTGATTTTGATTTCTTAAATGTCTCCCCCTCCATTGGCTTGGGGTGCAGAGAAGGAGGTTAAGCTTGCAAAGGGTAGGATCTCTTGACAGGATCAGATTTTTTTCCTCCCTGTCTCTAAAAGGGACATCTATCTATCTATCTATCTATCTATCTATCTATCTATCTATCTATCTATCTATCTATCTATCTATCTATCTATCTGCATTTAAGCATGCTAGTTTTACATGATGCAAACAGGACTGGGTCGGTATTTTATATTTTATTTTATTTTTTAAATGGCACGGGCGTTGAGTCTTTAATGATTAGCTTTCCGGCCATATCGAAAGGCAAAGTTCCAGAAACAAATGATTACTATAATGTGGTACAAGCAATTTAAAGTGGAATTGGAATAAAATATGATTTAAAATGGAATGGGAATAGAATACAATCATTTAAGATATAAAATATATTATATTTCGGTGTCACCCCTGCACTCTACCCCAATCAGTCCCACATATGCAGATCTCAACCGAACCCATTGAAGTGCTGTGATGTGTTAAATGTTATTTTTAAATGCCCCCCATGTCCTTTGCAAGGCTATACACGCTGTAATTGGCTGGTTTTACTGACTTGAATTTCCATCTCATCTTTGTTCGCCGCCCCGAGTCCCTTTGTGATGAGATGGGAGCGGGTTATAAATGTGAAAAATAAATAAATAAATAAATAATGTAAGAGAGATTAGTTATAAAGAAAAGGGAATGTTTTTGTTCTGCTGATGAGTGACTAAAACAGGGATAACAATTGTAAATTTCTAGGATCTTTTTTGGTGATCATTCCTTAAATGTTGCATTCCTTCTCATCATTTTTTTTAGTACCTATTAAAAATTTGAGGCTCCTGGATGTGAAACTGGGTCAGCTGCCCACTTGGTTGACATCGCTCAATTACACCCCCAGAGCTTTTCTGGAATCATGCAAGAGAGGTTAGTATTTGGGGGGGAAATCTCTATGTGTGTGTGTGAGAGAGAGAGAGGGAGGGAGAGAGAGAGAGAGGGAGCACAACACGAGCAATATTCCTTAGGACTTTCCAAGATGCCTATTGGAATTTCCAAGAAAGCAGCACTTCAGAATTGTATTATTTACATTTGCATCGATAATGCTATGGCTAGAATATCTGTGGCTAAGAATATATGCTGGTAGTCAAGCCATTACTGACTTTTAAGATGGGTTTCCACTCTGATTAGGCCACAACAGGTTCTACGCAAAATACTGGGAACCGAAGAGATGTGGCATCAGCGGTCCTGCCATGTTGCTATCAGCTTACGTGGTTTTCAGCTACTACTTAGTGTATGATCGCCTCAGTAAGTAAAAGGTTTCATTTTTTTTGTTTTAATTACACTATGTTCACGCAATGTGCCAAGATTCTGGAATGAGTTGATGTTTTGGGCTGTGTTCAAGGGCTTCCTGCCACATCTGGATACAGCAGAACCAACTTAGAAAAACAAAAAAAAACCATGGGTTTGAAACCAGTTTTGCTTTAGGCTCTGGTTTCTACAAGTGGAGAGGGGTGACAGATTCATAGGTAAGATTCATAAGTAAAATAAGTAAGATTCATAAGTAAAAAAGTAAGACAGATTCATAAGTAAAACGTGAGAAACTGTTTGAGATAAAATAGTCAGATGTTGCAGCCTTGCACGGAGAGAGTAAAGCTACAGTAGATGCCAGGTCGTGTGGCAGCTTAAGGCACGGTTCTTGTTGAGCATTGCATGTGTTTATAAGGCCAGTAGGCATTGATCCGGAAGAATTTATTTAGTTCTGTCCACTGCAGTTAAACTCATTGGCCAAATTCAGTTTCTAGGACTTCTACATGTTACTTCACCTGATTCAGACCATCCTTGTAAATTTAACAGAACAGGTGGCAAGTTAAGGTTTCCTCTGAGATTCTACAGGTAGTCCTCCGCTTATGACCACAACCAAGCCCAAAATTTCTGTCCCTAATTGAGACATTTGTTAGGTGAATTTTGCCCCAATTTACAACCTTTCTCCCCACAGTTGTTAAGCGGATCACTGCAGTTATTCAATTAGCAACACAATCGTTCAGTGCATCTGGCTTCCCTTTCCTTGACTTGTCAGACAGTCGCAAAAGGGGATTGCGTGACCCATAAATATGAGTCAGTTGGCAGGCATCTGAACTTTGATCACGTGACCACGGGGGTGCTGCAACGGTCGTAAGTGTGGAAAACGGTCATAAGTCACTTTTTCCCAGTGCCGTTGTAACTTTGAACTGTCAGTAATTGAACTGTTGTATGTCTAGGACTACCTGTAGCTACAAAGTACCTTCTGACAAGTACTGGGTAAAATCTATATTCCCAGAAATCTGGTAATTGCAAACATGAATTGGAGATAGAAGCTTGCCCTCTTAAGATTGTCTTTCCATCTTTCCCCCACCCCCAAATCACTCAGTGGACCAGCAGGAATATTCAGCATTCAATTATCTTATTTGTAAATCCCGTTGGCCATAAGTACAAATGTTTTAAAGAAAAGCTAACTTCTATTTGAGAATTTTTAAAAAGAAAACAACTGCAATCTAACCAAAACTGGTTCTGATTATTTAGAGGAAGAACGCTGGAGAAAATACCACTAAGATTCCACCGACAAGAATACAAGTTTCCCTTGCTGTGATCAACCACAGGCAACTGACTTCTGTATTTCTCTCACAAAGTATCAAATGTATGCCGAGACCAATAATAAAATAATTCAATCTGTGTCTGGTAGAACTAATTTCAAACGCTACAATAGACGCTTCTTTAAAATTATGAAAAGTATTGAAGATACTAATACTAGCTTCACCAAGATCTGAAATGTTAACCACAATCTTTTTTTTTAATGGCAAGTTTTCAAAAAAATTCGATTAAAAAATGCTAAGCTTCGTGTCTGGAATGCCTAGAAAATATACACCAATTTGGATTCTCAGAATAATTCAGTTTTGTGACTGGAATTAGTCTTCCAGACCAACTTAATGACATGACAAAATATTCTGCAGTGGAGGTCTTAAAGAATGGGTTGGTTTTTTTTACAGAGAATTTGTTTTTCGTATTTTCTTTTTTAAGCTTTCAGTTGATTTAAGGATTTTGGGATATCAGATTATTATGTTCCAAGGGAACTTTTGTTTTTAGTATGCTCTGCAAATGAAAATTGCATTGTGGTGGCACATACTTTGGATTGCTTTCAGAATGAAGGAAAGATTTGATTTTCCCCATAAACCTAACACTGCTTTTTGTAATTTGGAGTTTTCTGGCTGCATTTGTTCAGCCACGAAGTATCTTTACTATAGGTAAAAGGTTCCCCTCGCACATATGCACTAGCCATTCCCGACCCAGGAAACATCTTAAGAAATTTGCCATAACTTTTTTTTTAAAGGATCAAAATGAAAGCTAAGGCCTGTAGATCTGAAACTGATGTGCCTTAGGCAACAAAATACCATCTTCTGACTGTTTTCACCAACTCTACTAAACCACACTATGCTTTGACTGGTTTTAGCTTAGTATGTTTTGTGAAGCAGGGACCTTTTAAAGGTAAAGGTTCCCTTTGCACATACATCGCCATTCCTGACTCAAGGAGGAAATGCTCCTCTCCGTTTCAAAGCTGAAGAGCCAGCGCTGTCCGAAGACGTCTCTGTGGTCATGTGGCCGGCATGACTCAACGCATGAAACGTGCACGGAACGCTGTTCCCTTCCCACCAAAGGTGGTTCCTATTTTTCTACTTGCATGTTTTAACGTGCTTTCGAACTGCTAGGTTGGCAGAAGCTGGGACAAGTCACGGGAGCTCACTCTATTACGCGGCACTAGGGATTCAAACTGCCAACCTTTCTGATGAACAAGCTCAGCGTCAGCCACTGAGCCACCACATCCCGAATGTATAAACTAGATGTAGACAAATGCAACTGGACCCACTCTTCTGATGAACAAGATGAATTCCATCTTGAATTAGGCCCAGCCTAGACAAGGAACACAAAGATGCGGAACAAAGCAGAGCTGGGCAGTCGCTCACACACACATATTTATCATCCTTCTGCCAAGGACTGTTGAAAGAACAGGCTAAACATTTCCGAAGGAGAAAGCTCCACCCTTTTGAACCAAAAATCCTTATCCCAAATGTTGTTGTTTTTTTCCTTTTAGAAGGCTTGTGTATTACGTTTGCTTCTTCAGGCTGTGAGCAAGGAGAGGCACTACGTTGTAGCCTTAAAAATTAAAACAATGAAATACCAAAAGAAAACAAAAGAGTAGTTGCAGATCAAGTAATCCCTTCACTGGCCAATCCTTTGGTGCAGGTATAAAAAAAAGGTGGTTCAGTCATTCAAGAGGATACTAGAGATAATTCGGCTCGTAAGGATAATATATAAAAATGCTGTAAAGTCCGTTGGTTCATTGCCCACTAAGGAAAGCCAAATGTCCTTTGGTACATCTGTTGGCATAATGTCCTTTTTCACCACACTAAGGAGAAGACGACAAAAACATTGTTGCTCAAAGTACACACATAACTGGGAGATTTTAATGAATCCTTTAATCTGAATATTCACAATTGCTTCCCCCCCTTCCCCCCAAATAGCCCATTCTGAAAGTCCAGAGTTAGGAACATCAACACCTGCCTTTTTCAAAATAATAATCTAATAGAGAAAAAATCAGTGGACTTTGCTGTTGTTTGCATTTGGACAGACAGCATGCATGTACGTGGGCATGAAAACCTCACATCCATGTGGCTAAATTTGGCCCTGTCAGAACTACCAGAGAGAAAGCTATGGCATACAACACAGTTCCACCTGTCAGGCCTGCAGGCATCTTTTCTTTTGAGTCTTTGGCCTGCCAGAGTTGATGTTTTCAAGCCAACGCTTTCCAGCGCCTTCTATTATTAGTCTTCATTTCCCCATTGTCTATATTCCATTACAATCCTACAGATTTCTTTAAAGCATTCGTGTAGGGGGGGAAATCATACTTTTCTCACTTTTCACAAAGCAGACGAGTGTGTCATTTGTCAAATGTTATGTTGCGGAATTGGAGGGGAATATTCCATGTTCAAAGAGTGAAAACACACGTAATTATCGTGTCGGCTCCAGAATTCAGGGCTGGCAAGTGGAACTGCACAAATCAGCCCCCCACTCCGCCCATTCCCTCATAAAACTCAGCCTTAGGCAGCTTAAATGTAAAAGGTTCTCCTCGCACATCGATGCTAGACGTTCCCGACTCTAGGGGGCGGTGCTCTTCTCTGTTTCAAAGCTGAAGAGCCAGCACTGTCCAAAGACATCTCCATGGTCATGTGGCCAGCATGACTCAATGCCGAAGGCGCACGGAACACTGGGCCCTTCCCACCAAAGGTGGTCCTTATTTTTCTACTTGCATTTTTACATGCTTTCGAACTGCTAGGTTGGCAGAAGCTGGGACGAGTAACGGGAGCTCACTCCATTACGCGGCGCTAGGGATTCGAACTGCCCACCTTTCTGATCGACAAGCTCAGTGTCTGAGCCACCACATCCCTTCTTAGGCAGCTTGCCTTACCTTATAACAGGTGACTTGTTCCAGGGGGCGTGGTCCTCTGTTCCCTATGCTGTTGTTTTGGGACTGCATGACCCCAATGACCTGTGGGGTCCTCTGTTGGTTGGGGGAAGACTTCTGACTCGTCAGCTGGATAAGAGAGGAGGACCTTTGCAATGGCATGTTGTTGTTTTGCTGAAAAGGGAAAGCAGCCCACACAATGCGTATTACATACCTTAGCAGCCATTTTCTCTACCCTCTTTCCCTGATAATAAGGCCTCCCCGGATAATAAGCCCAACTGGGCTTTTGAGCGCATGCACTAACATAAACCCTCTCTGAAAATATTGCCACACGGCAGCAGCCATGAGGTGACCACGCACGCTTGCCACCTCCTGCACCTCAAAAATAATAAGACCTCCCTGAAAACAAGGCCAAGTGCTTATTTCGGGGGTCAAAAGAATCTTAATTAAAAGCACACAATCAAATTACTACTATTACTCCCTGAATGTCAGTGTGCCATTCCTCTCCCCCTCTACAAATCAGGTGCCACTATAATGGGAGAAGCATCTCCAGCATCAACAAACGCACACAATTGAACTATTCAAACAGACCCAGTTAAATCCAAAGGAGGTGAATCTTCAAGTGTGAACAGCCTATCGAAGCAGCTGAAAAAGCAGGAGGGCTTACTTTTTGTTGTGGCTGTGTTGGGGGCGGTAGCGGCGGCTGCTCTGTTGTTCCCATAGGAAGTTCAAACCGAGGACTGTTTTTCAAAAGAAAAAGGATATATGCGTATGGAAAGAGAGGGAGACCCAACTGATAAAAAAAGAAATCCGCTATTAGAATTCTAACTCTCCCAGGAATACTTTTAAGCTTAGCTTCAGAAATAAACCCCTTTTTAAAATGTGACCTTTCCCCACCCCCCAGTCTATGAGGAAAGGCTCTAGTAATGCAATGCGTGTAATGGTGTTATATTACTCATTGCGAAAGCCAAGGGAAATCATCAAAAAAAAGCAAACGTTAGAATATTTTGGACATGGGATGAGACACCCGGAAAAATACGGCATCCTTCACTTAATCCTGCAAGGAAAGATTGAAGGCAAAGATGGTCCAGACAGAAGCAGACGGTCAATGGCTTCAAATTCTAAAGTTTGGACAAAACTCAGCAGCACTTTTTCGTGCGGCTGTTGGTAAAAATACAATTGGCAAAGTCCAATGACAGATATGGCCCAAGCAGAAGATACACTGCTTTATAGGTACAGAAACTCCTAGTAATTAGCCAAGCATTAAAGAGGGTGAATGAGGGACAGCATGAGACTTAAGCTTGGCATTCCAGGAAGGGTTTGAAAAGGGCACACATCTATGTGGCTTAATAACATCAGGTGGAGAATTTTAGGACAGATCTGGGAAATACTCACTGCATGAATTTACACGCAGGGCCTTCTGGACAGAAGCCTACCAGGTAATTCACACAAATAACACGCCGTGTATGTCTATGTCTGCAGAGAGGACCTACAACATAAAACACAAGGCACGTAAAAGGATGGTGCAAGACACACAAACCTTTTCTCTCCCCCCCCCCCCCCCCCCACAAATACTAACCTCATCCAAGGCAAACTGAGATTTCTTAAGTTTTCAAAACAGCAAGAGGGCCCCCCAATTCAGACAATTCTCTCTAACTACAAGTAATGATTTTCTTCAAAAGGGAAGGTAGGTTTTCAAGGAGCCAAAGGTCAATTTTGAAAGCTTGGCCCTGTTGCGCGAGAAGTCTGTGTCCAAGGCAAGCACAGCTATCAACAGTCGCAAGCTGGATACCTACCGTGTTTACAGAAACCTCGGTCGTACCAAGGGCAGTCTTTGATTTTAGATTCTGGGTCGATGTGCAGGAATGGACACTCCTTGTTGCTGCATTCCCCTGCAACAGACAGCCAACAGCTTGAGCCCACCAAGCTGTCAACGCAATTTCAAGAACAGCTGCAAAGTGTTAAGAAAGCCAGGTGCTTCCTTATGACTACCATCTACACACGTGAGGATGAACCTATGGCACACGTGCCACAGATGGCAGATGGAGCCCTCTTTGTGGGCATGCGAGCCGTCGCCCAGCTCAGCTCCACCGTGCAGGTACGCGCGCCTCCCACTGGCCAGCTGATTTTCATGTCTGCCGCACATGTGGGAGATTATGTGCGCATGCACGGGGGTCATGTCAGGCTTCAGGGAGGGCCTCTGGAGCCTGGGAGAGGATGTTTTCGTCCTTCCGAGGTTCGAGGAAATCCTCCAGAGCCTGGGGAGGGTGAAAATGCTCCTCCCCGCCATTGGGGGGAGGGGGGATTCGCATGCGAATGCATGGGGAGGGTCACACGTGCATTTGCAGGTGGAGGGGCACATTACACTGTGGGTGTGGGCACGCATGTATGATTTCAGCACGCGAAGGCAAAAAGGTTAGCCATCACTGATCTATACCTTTCATCATCAGCCTTTTGAACTATAACATTTAATGAGCTAAACTTGCACGTATACACATTCCATAGCAGGAGTGTAAAGACACTGGTAATTTAAATATTAAGAATCATATCAAAAAGTGAAAGCAAGCACGCTACCAGTGCACGGCTGACTGACTGACCACCAACCATCTGCTCTATTAACATTCAAAATACCTAATCAAAATGTCACCAAGGGGTAGCATAGCCAATAGACCAAGTTACAAACCAATGCACAGCTGGTCAAACTCTCATTTCTTGAGATTGTAAAACTCGTTTTTATAAAGTTTCCTAGAACAATGGATGAAATGGATTCCACTGTGGTACACAACAGAACGAACGAACGAACACACACACACACGCTGCAAAAGTCAAGATTAAATAGCAGCTATTCATTATTACATTGGCCCTTACCGTATTTTGAATAGAAGTAACATTCTGGCATCTTGGTCATGTCATATTCGTGCAAGAATTCACACTGGTCCCCTTTTTTGCACAGGCCTCGTAACCAGTGTTTACAAACCACTGTCTTTTCACCACTGATATGCCGAAATGGACACATCCCTCCTGCCGGGAGAAAAAAGGAGATATAATAATCTGGCAAGGAATCAATACAAAATACCTCTACGCTCTACTGCTTTAATTTGCAGGCTTAAAACACAACAGCTACAAGCAGATAGCTAATCTATGTATTTTTAAAAATTATAAGGTATACATTTGGTATATACAGCCTCTCTACAATAAGGCTTCTTAGGCCAATATACTTCTACAATATACTTTTTTTCTTCCTCAGCCCCACCTCCCCCAAATTACTTGCACAGGGATTATTCTTTATACCATTTATGTTGTTTGTATTTGTCCTTGTGGGTTGCCCCAGTGAGGCTAAAACCAATTTCGTTGTATTTTATGATGAGCAATGATGATAAAGGCTAGACTGCTATACTTCTACAATATACTTTTTTTTTCTCTGCCCCCCCCAAGCCCCCAAATTACTAGGGGTTGGAGGGCAGAGAAAGGGATTATTCTTTATACTATTTATGTGGCTTGTATTTGTCCTCATGGGTTGCACCTGCGAAGCTAAAACCAATTTGGTCGCATTTTATGTTGTACATTGCCCATAAAGGCTAGACTGCTATACTTCTACCCTATACCTGCAGCTTACCTTTCCCACACGCTGCCTTCAAAAAGAAATCACAGACGGCCGCCCCGGACTCTGCGAAGAAAAGAAGCACAAGGGGGGGGGGGGGCCTTCATATCGCTGAACAAGTGAATATTAAATACAGGTTAAGGGGGATTTTTCTTTCTTTTAATGGTCAGGGCTGGGGAGGGGGAGGAGGCCTCAGGACGAGCCCCCCTCATCACGTACTGTCCATGCCCGGGAAGGGCAGCGGCTGAGCGCCCAGCTGCTGCTCCACCGCGATCTCCAGGTCGAACTTGATGTGGTCCACGTTGGCGATCAGCTCCTGCATGGCGGCGGCGGGGGGGGGGAAGGAAGCGGCCGAGAGACGGGAGCGGGAAAAAAGGGGCCCGTCGCCCGCGGCCCTGAGGCGGGGAAGAGAAGAAGAAAAAAAACGCGGGGTGGGGGAGGGGAAGAAGGAGGGGCGGGAGGAGGAGGAGGAGGAAGAGGAGGCGCGCGCCACCCGGGCGGGCCAATCAGCGCGAGGCCTCCCGCGCGCGCGCAAGGCAGGCTGGGGGGAAGTCGCGTCGCGTCGCCGCGCGCAAGGCAGGCTGGGAGTCGCGTCGTGTTCGCGTCGGGCCAATGGAGCAGCGAGGCTAGTGGTTGTTTTTTTTTTTTTGCCCCTACCCTTTCCCCGTTCAGGCTTGCAGGTCAATCCAAAGGAGGCCCGTCCTGATTGGTGGATGGAAAAGGGAGGCGGGAAGGGAAGCCGGCATGAGGAGAAGCTCCGCCCTCTAGTGGGCGGGGAGAGCGGGAGATGGACAGAAGAGTGGAGGGTGGGGGGGGGGATGAAGGCGGCGAGAGGACGGTTGGAGGGCTGGCTGGGCCGCTCTGAGAGGATTTTTTTTCAAATTATAGTTATATATAGATCCAAACTCTGTTTATTAATCTAATTTCGGTCCCCACTTCCCTTCAGGAACTGGTGCCTCGGGCGCTTCTCCCTCCCTTTTGCCCCCACACCTCCCCCTCAACAACCACCCTGCAAGGTAGGCTGCCAGGTCAGGGACAGAGAGAAAGAAGGCGCGAAGGACAGGCCCAAAGCCTCCCGAGGTTGCTTCTGGACTGGGGGGGGGGGTTGAGGCTGGCCCTCAAGGCCTCCAGATGTGGTGGGCTCTCCGTCGCTGGAGGCTTTGAAGGAGAGACTGGACAGCCACTTGCCTGAAATGGTGGAGGGTCTCCTGCTTGAGCTGGGGGCTGGACTAGATGACCTCCCGGATCCCTTCCAGCTCTATTCTGATTGATTTGATTGATTGATTGTCAGTGGATGAGTCACCTTCAGAAATTGTGAATGCTTCATCACTCTTGACTGGACAGTCACTTGCCTGAAATGGTAGAAGGTCTTCTGTTTGAGCAGGGGGCTGGACTAGAAGACCTCCTGGGTCTCTTCCAGCTCAATTCTATTTCCTTCCCTGGGGAGTCTAGAAGGAGGTTGATTAAAGAATCTGATTTAAATGCCTTTAAAGATCGATTTAATGTAAGGCTTGCATCTACCTCTGTCCATCTTTTGGCTGTATTGTTTAAATCATCAATTTAAACCAATTTTGTTGTTGTTGTTTTTTGTACAATGACAATAAAGACTATACTAAATTTAGTGTTTTCTTTTATTTGTAGGATGGCTCCTGCCAAGTGTATCCTTGCTACTTTGGCTAATTTTCCCAAGAAAGCAGATGTCGCTTTTGAGTTGCAGTCCTGATTCCTTCCATCTGGATTTCAGCTCTCTCATCTGGAGATAAGAAGAAAAAGAGAGAGAGAAAGGCATGATGGTTTCTTCACGGATGTGCCGGGGCTTCTCTGCAGTATTTACCCAAAGAGGGTCTGTCTGTCCTTGGCTTTGTTCCGTACAAAGTTTCAGAGACATTCCTGGAAGAAAAAAATGGATAAGGCCTCCAAGCCCACAATCTGCTGCTTTCCTTCTGGACCGGAGGCTGATTAGCACATCCCTGTCAGTCTATAAATTGCACAAGAGAGATTTGGAGGAGACGGCGAGATCGTCGGAAGCACTTTCTAAAGAGGAAGAAGAAGAGGAGACATTTGATGCTGATGAAAACTTTGGGTTGTTAACTCAGAAATATCCCCCCAAGCCCTTTTCTCAGGTGGCTTCCGCTGATTTTCACAACTTACATCGCCAAACCAAAAAAGAAGAGGAAGAAGATGAGGAGGAGGAGCTAGAAATAAAACCCAAATGGGGTCGAAGGAATACCCCATACTGGTATTTTTTGCAGTGCAAAGCATTGATAAAGGCAAATAAGGTCATTACTTTGGCTATATTCTTCTGTCTTTTTTTTATTAAGATGGGGAGGGGAGGGCGTAATGAATGGCCTCGAAGGATAAGGAAAGATCTGTTTGTTGATTGATTGATTAGATTTTTTTTATCCCATCGTCATTATTTTATAAGCAGCTCAAGGCGACAAAGCATTCCTAATACTCCTTCCTCCTATTTGGTGCTCAAAATGTAGTCATGTGATGTGTGTGTGTCTATGTTTTCGTGCAGTAAGTGGTGCAGTGACCTAAAGGTGGAGCTCATGCCTCCTAATCGGAAGGCTATGAGTTCCATCCTAGATGGAGGCCGATATTTCTCTCTCTGGTCACAATGAGAATATATCTTCTGTACAAAACCCTGCATCGGCAACAGGAAAGGCATCTGGCCAGTAAAATACTCTGCTAGCGCCATTCAGTTGCCGAGACACCACCCTACAACGAATTATGGAGTTGTTAAATAAATATGATGATGTGTGCGTGCGTGTAGCCATTGGAAGTCTGGAACTGGATTAAAATTTTCAGCCGCTCGGTCATAACTGCAAGTAGTCGCTAATCAATCTGTTGTTAAGTGAAGATTTCCTGTATTTACCCCAAAGTTTTGCCTCAGTGCGATTTTGCGACTTCGGACTTCTTGAATCTTGTTCAGCTTTGTGGGGTTGTCCCGTTAACCCTCTTCCTTGACCCTCTTCTCTGCAGCTGGCCGAGGCTCTTGAGCTCTTTGAGGTACAGATGCTGAAGGAAGAACGTCTCTGGCCCGAGGAATTCAACTACACCGTGCTGATTGGTGGGTGTGGCAGAGTTGGGTACCTGAAGAAGGCCTTCCGGCTCTACAATGATGTAAATACCCCCCGTTTCTTTCAAAGGGAATTTTTGTGAATGGGAGGGCAGAGGACTTGATTTAAATGAGTAAGAAGAAGAAAAAAATGACTGCTTTAAATGGAGGGATCTAAACAAATAATTCCCTCACCACAGTCAAACCATTCACTAAGGCTGCATTACTATGACTACGTATTAGTCTCCTCATCGTACCATCTCCTCTGCAGGACTGCAACTTTGTAGCTTTTATCCTTACGATTTATAGTGACATTGATTGTTTCCTGATTGCTTATTTGTAGCCTATATCATTAAGTATTGTGCCTTCTGATTTTGGGCGAATGTATTTTTTTTTTAATGTATGCTTGAGGGCATCTGCACCAAAGACAAATTCCTTGTGTGGCCAATCACACTTGGCCAATCACGAATTCTATTCTATTCTACTCTACTCCTATTCCATTCCATTCCAATTCTATTATTTTCATATTCGATTCTATTAATTCTATTCTATCCTATTATGCTATTCTATTTCTTATTCTATTCTATTATTCTGTTCTATTATTTTCATATTCGATTCTATTCCTTATTCTATTTTATTATTCTATTATTTTCATATTCAATTCTATTATTTTCATCATCTGTTCTATTCTATTCTGATTGGAACCTTTAATTGATGTGTCATTTCGCACTGAAACTCCCTCCTATGTCTCTTAAACAAGACTGCAAATTTGCTTGCCAACACTGCATTTGTCTTATTCCTGCACCTTGACATCGAGTTATTCGTTTTATGCTCTTATTTCTAATCTGTCGGGGAAGTCTTTACGATATTCCCTCATCATCAACCCTTTCTAAGTTTGTGAATGTAAATGAAGCCCATCCTTACAAATACTTCCAAAGCCCCCATTCTAAACGATGTGTACTTGCAAAGATGAGAGACTCCTGGCTGAAACTTTTGTCTTGTTATGTTATGGGGAGGCAGATGAAAAAGCGAGGCCTGACGCCAACGGTTGCCACCTACACGGCCCTCTTCAACGCCTGCGCAGAGACGCCCTGGAAAGACAGCGGTCTGCAGAGCGCCCTTAAGCTACGACAGGAACTGATCCAAAAAGGCATCGAGTTGAATCCAACTGCGTATCGCGCTTTGTTGAAATGCTGTGCTCTGTGTTCGGATCTCCACATGTGCTTGGATATATTAAAGGTAAAAAGAAGAACAAAAAGAGATCATTGGTGTACATTTATAATTCTTTGCAAAATTGTATCTATCAGCTGCCTTAGAAATATTCATACTCAAAATATGACATAAATAATAATAATTTATATGCTACTTGACTCCGGGTATAAATAAACTGTGTCATATTCCCCAAATGTTTTAACAAGAAGCTTAAGGCGAATTTCTGAGGTTGCAGTTGGAACAATGGTTGTTATGAAATATATTTGGAACTCATTGTTGTTTCGCCCACTTTGGAATAGTCTGTATAAACCAGAAATGAAACTCTTGGTGCTTTGCAAAAAAAGGAATGGTGGGTTCTTAGAAATGTGCGGATTTTTTCTGGTCTTCACGAGATAAAAATTATGGCAGGATTCACATGTTGCAGTACAGCCACTTCTCAGGTTTATAAAATATCAGAAAGTTCGGCGGTTCGAACCCCTAGCACCGCATAACAGAGTGAACTCCAGTTATTTGTCCCAGCTCCTAGCAGTTTGAACGCGCATAAAAAACACAAGTAGAAAAAATAGGGACCACCTTTGGTGGGAAGGGAACAGCTTTCCGTGCGCCTTTGGCATTGAGTCATGGCGGCCACATGACCACAGAGACGTCTTTGGACAGCGCTGGCTCTTCGGCTTTGAAACGGAGATGAGCACCGCCCCCCAGAGTCGGGAATGACGACGTATGTGCAAGGGGAACCTTCACTTTTAAAATATCCCTGCTTCACAAAACATACTAAGCTAAAACCAGTCAAAGCATAGTGTGGTTTAGTAGAGTTGGTGACAACAGTCAGAAGATGGTATTTTGCTGCCTAAGGCACATCAGTTTCTGATCTACAGGTGGCCTTAGCTTTCATTTCGATCTTTATTATTATTATTTTTTTAAGTTATGGTAAATTTCTTAAGATCTGTTTCCTGGGAATGCTAGATATGGATTACAGAACAACGGATCTTTTGTTACATGTTTATATTGAAGAGTAATTACGGAATCCTTACCTTTCCTCAGGAAATGGTGGGAAACGGCCATCAAATCACCACGGATACTTTCAACATCCTGCTCATGGGATGTATAAACGACAAAGAGAACGGATTCCGCTATGCTTTACAGGTCTGTTTTCTGCCCCTTGCTCCCTCCCACTGGCGGGCACAAAGCAAGCTCTCTCTGCCATCCCCAGTGCATGCTGACCGGGGAATTCTGGGAGCTGAAGTCCACCCCCTCTGAGAAACACTAACTCGGATGGGTGTGTAGAAGTTAATGATCAGTACTGTTGTTGTCTCTTAAACAGGTATGGCAGCAGATGGCAAAGCTGGACCTCAAACCTGATCTGTACACTTACAATTTGATGCTGTCAGCTGCCAAATACTGTGGCATTGGTGACTCTGAGTTGGCTTCTCAGTTGCTACTAAGACCCTCAGAGAAACGCCCAACTCACCGGAGGCTAACTTCTGGCAGGGAGCAAGGCACAAAGGGCCCCAGAAAAAAAATAGCTAACGTTCCGGCTTTAATGTTATCGGATGTCGAAGCTCTGGAAAAAAATCTGTTCCCAGGTGACGATCCAAAAACTGAGAGGCCTGATAGAAACCGAGATGATGCCAAGGACAGCGCGAAAACGAAGTCAAGCGATCACTCCGATTTATCAGACTGCGATAAAGACGGGAGGTTGGTGATCTCGGAGCAGAACCAATTGGTCCCGGGATCCACAGCAGAAAACCTCTTCTCGCAGCCCGCCGTTCCCCTCCCTAACCTACTGGATTTCCAGAGCCCAGCCCCTCATTTGGTTTCCTTCGGCACGGTGGCCACGCCCTCCGACCGACTGGCTCTGATGGGAAACATGGAAGGCTTCTTAAAAAAAATGAAGGACGACAAGGTGGCGGGGAACATTCGGACGTTCATATTGCTGGCCGAAAACGTGGAACTCAACAGCCCGTCCGAATCGTCTTTGCTGGCCGTCATGCAAGAGAACAACGTGAAGCCAGACGTGGCTTTTTTTAACACGTTGATCAGAAAAAAGAGCAAGAAAGCCAACCTGGAGGCAGCAAAGGTAAGATCATCCGTTTCTGGTATGTGTTGTGGCCCGCCAGCAGCAGGCAGAGCTGGCAGCAGAGTTGGGACAGTGAGGAGGTTGGGGAGGAACATGGGGCAGTCCTGGAGGGTGGGGAAGGCTCTGAGCAGGGCTCTGTGTTGGAGGTAGAAATGGGGTCAACTGTCTGGCAGTTCTCAGCTGCCTTCAGAGCTAGACAGCAGTGAGGCAGAGGAACAGCTGGAGTCTGTTTCCAGTGCACGTATGCACAGAGCAGCCAGAAGAGTTCAGAAATCAGGGTCGACTTGGGAGTAAAGTCACAGGTGGAAGGTGATTGGCCCCTCCCATAGGAAATAAAAGGGGAGCGAAAGGGGGCTTTTGCAGGAAACGATTTGTTCATTCGGTCATTAGATTCATTTCAGGAGTGTGAAGATCTGTCCGTGAATCTCAGAGACTCTGTGCCCAGCCTTTCATTGCACAGCACCTCATTTGGAAAATATTTACATGGCAGCTTTCCAAGCTAGATAAGTTCTGTAGTCATAAATACTCCTTTGAAAGATTGTTTGCCAGGCCTTGGCTGAATGTGAAGGAGAGGAATTCACATTCGTTTAATAAAAGGGTTTTTTTCAGGACCAGGAATCTGCCTCGTGCTTTTTGGGGAAGCCTAGGTCAGAAAGGCATAGATCACTATTCCAGGAGTGTAGCATTAGCCACTCCGTATTTTAGAGAATTATACAGTCCTGCTTAATACAGTCTTGTTCAATTTACAGAGCTTGCTGCCTTTAATGTTGCAAAATGGACTTTCTCCGGACCAGTACACGTTTTGTAACTTAGCCATTGCCTGCCGCAAATACAAGGAAGGGATGCAGTTACTGTCAGACATGAAGGTACAAAACAGTCCAATTGGGTTTTAGCAGACATGTGAAATTCAAAATTTTGAGGCACTAATTTTCCGCCTTGAAATATTTGCCTGTAGCTTCAATCTTCGCCTAGATTCGAACCAAGACAGAGATGTTCTTCTTCACAGCTGCCTTTGTCTCAAATGTTTTTTTTTTTAATGCATTCCTTTCAGCGCTCTGGAATAAAACCCAACGTGCAGATCTATGGCGCCCTGATCAATGCAGCCGTGAAGCGACTGAATTACACTTACCTCATAGAGATCCTTAAAGACATGAGCAGGAATCAGGTAGCTCCAAATGAAGTCATTCTTAACATGCTGGAGTTTGCAGCCCAGTATCCTCCTAATTATGATCAGGTAAGATGATCCTTATGGGACGCGGTGGTTCAGTGGCTAAGATGCTGAGCTTGTTGATCAGAAAGGCCAGTAGTTCGACGGTTCAAATCCCTAGCTTAAGTTTTGCACATATCGACCTGGCAGCTCTCCAAGCCAGATAAGGTCTGTGACTGTAAATCCTCCTTTGAAAGTCTATGCTGGATGTGAATGAGCAGAATTCACAGTGAATTAATAAAAGGGTTTTTTGTTGGGACAAGGAGTTTGTTTCATGCTCTTGGGAAGCCTCGGTCAGAACATGTCCTGCCTGGAAAGATTATTCTGATGCAAGGTGTGCTTTTAATAACTTGCATTTGTTTTTCTTCTTGTAGTACCAAAAAAAGGATCATTATCTAGAGAAAATTGATGGTTTCCGAGCTTTCTATTTCCAATGGCTTAAATGGATGCCTGGGGAAGAAACACCACACCCTTGGACAAGATACCGAAATAAGAATGTGGCACAAAGCAAAGATGGCACCAAGCTGGAACAAGATCAAGGCAGCCAGGAACTAAAATAAAGCAAATATTGGCCATTCATTATGGGATGCTGGCACGCATTTTAAATTGCTTTAATTCTGTATGTATCTGTTCACATGAATCTTAAATTAACCCCTAGGTGTATATACAACTGCAATCCAAATTTATCTGGAAGAGTAATATAGTGTCTAATAAATACCATTTTTCTATTACCAATTCTTATTGAGGTGATTAAATCTATTGTCCTGTTCACCTTCTAAAGCAGAGCTGGCTGGAGAATTCTGGGAGTTGAAGTCCGCAAGTCTTCAAGTGGCCAAGTTTGGGACCTGTGTTCTAAAGGAAAGCTTATACTTGTTTTGTAGTGATTGTGCTGGTCTATTTCTTTCTCATTTTATTAGCTAGCATGGGGAATTCTAGGAGTTGAAGTCCATACATCTTCCAAGTCACCAAGGTTGAGCAATAATGCCATGGCTAAACACCGAAGGCGCACGGAACGCTGTTCCCTTTCCACCAAAGGTGGTCCCTATTTTTCTACTTGCATTTTTTACCTGCTTTCAAACTGCTAGGTTGACAGAAGCTTGGTCAAGTCACGGGAGCTCACTCCATTACGTGATGCTAAGGGTTCAAACCACTGAACTGCCGACCTTTCTGATGGACAAGCTCAGCGTCTTAGCCACTGAGCCACCTCGCCCCTTATAGTGTGTATTAGTGACCCTCAATATTTTCAAAACATTAAGAGGATAAAAGAAGTGCCTAATTTTAGCCCTTTTTTGCTAGAACTATTGCATGTAAACAATTTTTAAAAACCAGAAATTATGCTGATTATTGGGGGGGAGTAGGCAAGACTTTATTTTAAAATACAATGACAATACAGGACATGAAAACACATTACTGCATTTACACATTGAATTATTCCATCGCGGGATACCAAGGGAGCCACCTCGACAGCAGGTCGTGAAAAAAATAGTTCTTATTAGCAGTCCTTGATGGTAACAGTCACTTAAAACCTCTAAAAAAATCGGGGTTTCTTTTGAAGGACGTTTTCATCCAGAGCAGCCTCGGCAGCCACAGTGAGTACACTCGATTATTCTTCCCTGCAGAAGGAAGCCAACAGATGAGAGGAAAGATACCATAAAGTTACACAAGACGTACATAAAAATAAAGTTTCAGTGGTTGAAAAAACCCTGATTTTGGAGCAGGGGCATTTATTTTTTTACAGGATGGGAATTTCCTAAGTGGTGTACATGATTGAGCTGCTGAATATGCACACAAGGAAAGAAGAAAGCGGATACTGAAAGAAAGCCTGGCTGCAAATGACTTAAAAAAACAACATTCCTTACCACTTCCAGTTTACTTTTGGGCACTCTACAAATGCAGTTGGTTCCGAAATTGGTATCGCGGGTCTGGATGCAGCGCAAGCAGCAAAGGTTTTCGTAGCCTTGTTTCTTCCATTTGGCAATCAGGTTTTTGTCTGCGTAACCTTCCTTGATGCAATATTCATATAACTCTACACGGGGCAGATACAAAGGAAAAGGTGAATGGATTCCTCCGATTAAATGAGCTAGAATTTAGAAAACAGAAAAGTGAACTTTGGCACAGGGGCATGGAAACGGCTTTAAAAGAAGGAATTCAGTAAATACCAGATAATTCAGTAAATACAACAGCCATCAGGCACAAAGAAACTTGTGAAGCTCCAGTTAAGTTGATTTATTGTTCAAAACTATACAGAAGAATTGACTCAACAGCATTAAATTGGCACTGGATAAGAATGAATAGAATTCAACAGGGGTTGGACTGAGATTGCTTGTGGGAATGTAAAGATTCTAGGTTGGTTCCTTGCTTGACTCCACCCCCAGGTTGTCTGTCCTGCGTAAGCAGAATTGAAAGACACTCAACATTAATCCACTTTTTTTTTTTGCTATTAATAGGGGTTGCAAAGAAACACTGCCAGGCTTTCAATATTCCGTTACACCCTATACCAGGTTAGCAACCTCCAGTTCTGGAGCCGCATGTGGCTCTTCCATCCCTCTGCTGCGGCTCCTTGTCGCCGATTGGCTCCACCATTGGTAGGGCTTTGGTTAGGACAGGTAGAGGAAAAAGGATGCCATGCTAGGAGGAGATTCTATGGTGGGGGAAACCGGACTTCCAGTCGGCTTCAGAATTGAATGGGGGGCTTCCAGTTAGGACATTTGTGACTCTTTGAATGTTGAAGGTTGCCGATCTCTGCCCTATAATAAGAGTTCCAGTAGTTTTTGAAGTCTGTTTCCTGACTTGGCCTACCTCAAAGGGATGGCTGTTTTCCCCTCGCCACAGGACAAAAAAGACAAGGGGAGATGAAAGAGCCCACTGTCTTACCTCTGCTAATGGCTTTCCTTTTGTAGAAGAGATCAAAAATGTAGCGTGTTTTCTGATGATGAATTCTGAAGATGGGCCAAAGAGATTCCACTTTTCTTTTTCCTTCGTGTGGTTCGGTCTCGGCTGAGAGGGAAATGGCAGAAACCATGCATTCACTTTTTCATTCTCACAGTCTTATTTCCATTTTTCTAGAATGCGTGCAGCTAAGACACACAAACACACACACATACCTTCCCTCATTTTTTGATCCAACTCATCTAAGGTTGGTTCGATCAATTCCCAGCCATCCGGAGGCGGTTTTCTGCTCCTTTTCACCTTGGGCATCTCTTCAAAAAGGGGGAAACACCCTGCAGAAGAAACATATTTGAGATTTATATATACAGTCTAAGGAAGGCAGCCAATGAAATGGATGGTGTGAAAATGTCAGTAAAAGAATTATTTTATTATTATCATTAGATTGTTATATAATTTATTCATTAAACATGAAACTCAGTCAACTGAACTATTATCATCATCATCATTATCTTTTCACAGCTGTAGGGGGCTGGACTAGAAGACCTCCGAGGTCCCTTCCAGGGGATCTATATTCTGATTCTGGATCCTTTCGACGCTCTGCTCCCCAAGAGCAGCCTTCCTCCCCTCGTCAAGCGGGATCGCCGGCCTTCCTCAGGGGGAAAAGTGGCCACTTACAGGCGGGGCAGCCCAGGCAGAAGTTACACCAGTAAGCAAGATCCCCTCCGGTTGGATTTCTGCCTGCCACCCAGAGAGATTTCAAACAGGCCCCAGACACAGTTTCGGGGAATGGGGGGGGGCGGTTGGGTTTTCGGGGCTCCGGGTCCCCCTTCTGGTCCGACTGGGGGGGGGGGGAAGAATACTTACGATTTGGGGGCGCTGCTCTTTTCCTCCGCGTCGCTCTTCCGCTTCCCTGTCGCTCCCGTCGCGCCCGCCGTGACGTCACCCGCAGCCCAGGCCCTCCTTGGCCCCTCCGACGAGCGCGTTCCCAGGGGGGCTTTTTCCTAGCCCGTCCGTCTACGAAAGTTGCCTGTTTGGCCCCGCGCCAGAACTCAAGAACGGCGCCGCCTTCGCCGGGAACCTTCGAACGAACCGCCCGCTTCTTCGGAGCGGCCAAGGCTCTGCTTTGACGCGCTGCTTTTTAACCCTCCCGAGGCCCGCGCGGAAGCCCCTTCGGGTTTCCCGTCAGGCGGTAGGCGAGGCAGCGTCCGGTAAAGAAGGCGGCCGGGGACCTCAACGGACGTCGACGTCGACGGGGACGCCGGCTCCACTTCCGTTTCCGGGTCGCTCCCAGCTCGGGGCGAAGTGAGGCGTGTAGGGGGGGGCGGGAGGAGGAGAAGAAGCAGGACGACTCGCTCGCCGTCGGAGCCGCCATCGTTGCCGGAGCCTCGCTATGCCCAAAGGAGGTGAGCGCCCGGCCGCCCCGCGGAGGCTCCTCCCTGGGGACGCCCAAGCTTCCGAAGCAGCCGGACTACAGGCCCCATCGTCCCCGGCCGTGCCCCATGGGCCTTGTGACCCGGTGTCCCCCCCGCCTCACCTGGCCTGGAAGGGCCGGGATGCCTCGGGAGGCGCTTCAGGCCTTTCCCGCGGATTCCTTCCGTTCCCTAAAATTTAAAAAAAAAACCACAGAAATATTAAAATTGGGGTGGAGGGGGAGATCATTCTAGGGCTTCCCCCCTCCCTCTCTTGAAAGAAACCCCCCCCAGATTCCCTCTCGGGCAGGTCCTTTAGAGAGGTGGGGGGCGCTAACGTGTCCAATCAGGGCTGGGGGGGGGCGCCCATGAGAGCCACATCTTGGGGGGGCTGAATGGCTGTCAAAACAGAGGGTGGGGGGTCTCCAATGGGTAGGTCGGGAGGGGGGGGTCTTAAAGAGAATGAAATAACGGGGAGGGGGCTAATTAGTGCCAAATCATTGCTGGGGGGGAGGGGCTTCCACGAGAGCCACATTGGGAGTAGGGTGGGGGGTTTAATGAGGGTCAAATGACAGATTTGGGGGGGGTGTCTCTAAAAGAGCCAAATGAGTGGGTGGGCCTGAATGAAGGTCAAATCCGGGGAGGGGGCTGGAGGGGTCTCAAAAGACAGATCAGCCGGAGGGGGGCCTCTTAAGGAGAGCCAAATCAGGTTTGTGGGGCTGAATGAGGGTCAAAACAGAGGGGGGGGGGGTCTCCAAAAGAGGCAAATGGGTGGGTGGGGGGTCTTAAAGAGAGTGAAAGCAGGGGGAGGGGCTTAATTAGTGTCCCGGAAGGGAGAAGGACGGTATAGAAATTTAAATATTAAATTAAATCAGGAGGTGGGGGGGGGGGACCTTAATGAGGCCCAGTAGGGGAGCAGCGGAGAGACCCACCCTGCCTTTCCTTCCTCATAACACTCACCCACCCGCCCCCCTCCCATTCCGATGCAGTGGGGATCCAGTGCAGCCTCTCCTCCTCCTGGATGGCAGGGCCAGCTGGATGGATTGCATCAGGCCACGAGGATCTGCTTTGGAAGGGCTTCCCTCCAGTTGGCTGTCAATCAAAACGGAGTTAGGGGGACCAGAGGGAGGGGCGGTTGGCAGCGGGGGGGGGGGAGGTTGAGTAGCGGGATTCCAGTCTCGGTTTATACCCTGCAGCCGAGGACCTCCCGGAAATGCCCCCCTCCCTCACCCTTTCCTGGGTAGCAGAAAAGCTCCTTCTGAAGAACCTCCTGCTGCTTTGGGAATCTCTTTCCGCCTTCTTCTCTTTTTTTAAAGAATCTTTCGGTGTTTCTCATGAAGATCTTAATAATACAATACAATAGGCAGAGTTGGAAGGGACCTTAGAGGTCTTCTAGTCCAACCCCCTGGCTAGGCAGGAAACCCTATGCTATTTCAGACAAATGGTTATCCAACATCTTCTTAAAGACTTCCAGGATTGGGGCATTCACAACTTCTGGAGGCAACTTCTGTTCCACTGATTCATTGTTCTCACTGTCAGGAAATTTCTCCTTAGTTCTAAGTTGCTTCTCTCCTTGATTAGTTTCCACCCATTGCTTCTTATTCTGCCCTCAGGTGCTTTGGAGAATAGTTTGACTCCCTCTTCTTTGTGGCAACCCCTGAGATATCGGAACACTGCTATCATGTCTCCCCTGGTCCTTCTTTTCATTAATTCATTCATCTTACTTTAGTTTGGCTCATGAAACGGCTGCGAGAAAACCATCCGGCTCCAGAGAGCACCCAGGATCCTGCAGCCTCCCTCTTCCTCCCCCTGACCCTCTTCCTCTCCACGAACCCCACTCCCTTCTAGCGCTGATGCAGTTCCCTAGTTTGGGTCGTGAAACATCTGCGAGAAAACCACTAAGCTCAGAGAGCACCAAGGACCTCATAGTTCTGCTCCTTCTTCCCTCTACAAACCTTCTGGGACTGATGATGTTACCTAGTTGGGCAATGAAATGTCTGCAGCAAAGCCACCAAGCTTAGAGAGCGCCCGGGGTCTTCACCACGTCTCCCCCTGCTCAGTTTTGCAAGCCCCACTCTCTTCTAGCCCTGATGATGTTCCCTAGGTAGGAAATGCAATGTCTTGCAACTAAACAGCCAAGCTCAGAGAGCACCAAGGACCCCACAATCCTCCTCTTCTTCTTTTACACTCTCTCATAGCACTGATGATGTTCCCTAGTTGGGTCATGAAACGTCTGCAACAAAAAAATACAAGCTCAGAGAAGACCAAGGATGCCTCATTTCGACCCTGACCAAAAATACTCACTTTTATACTTCCTTTTTTTAAATCTTTTCCCCCCTCCTAGTCCTCAGGGAGAGGAGGGCCTTCCCCTGGGGTTCAGCCTGCATTGGAGATTTCCTAAAACAGCAATAGTGTTTAGACTTACAGAGCGCTTTGAAGCATTCTCCGGACTCCGTACAGTGTAGAAGCATTATTTGCATCTGGTTCCTCGTTTTACCCACCTCAGAAGGATGGAAGGCTGAGTCAACCTTGAGCCGGTTAGGATCGAATTCCTGGCTGTGTGGCAGAATTTGCCTGCAATTCTGCGTTCTAACCCCTGTACCGCCACAGCTAATCAGCAGTAGCACTTAGACTTATATACCGCTTTACAATGCCATACAGCCCCCTCCCTAAACTTCCCACCCTGTTGCAGAGCGGGCA
Source organism: Rhabdophis nuchalis (assembly GCA_039707465.1). NCBI lineage: Eukaryota > Metazoa > Chordata > Lepidosauria > Squamata > Natricidae > Rhabdophis > Rhabdophis nuchalis. The sequence continues at coordinate 22,490,514 of CM077652.1, read as the reverse complement.
GCAGAGTCGGGCAGTGAGGAGGTTGGGGAGGAAGATGGGCCAGTCCTGGAGTCTGGGGAAGGCTCGGAGGAGGCAGAGAGGGGGCCAGGGCCGTCTGACAGTTATCAGCTGCCTTCAGAGTCAGACATCAGTGAGGCAGAGGAACAGCTGGAGCCTGTTCCCAGTGCGCGTATGCACAGAGCAGCCAGAAGAAAAGAGCTCAGAAATCAGGGTCGACTTGGGAGTAAAGTCACAGCTGGAAGGTGATTGGCCCCTCCCATAGGACATAAAAGAGGAGCGAAAGGGGAGTGGAGTTTGCAGGAGACGATTCATTCATTCAGTCGTTAGATTCGTTTCAGGCGTGGGAAGATCTGTCCGTGAATCTCAGAGACTCTGTGCCCAGCCTTTCCTCGCACAGCACCTCATTTGGACAATATTGACATGGCAGCTTTCCCAGCTGGATAAGCTCTGTGGTCATAAATACTCCTTTGAAGGACTCTTTGCTGGATGTGAAGGAGAGGAATTCGCATTCGTTTCATAAAAGGGGTTTTGTCGGGACCAGGATTCTCCCTCCTGCTTTTTGGGGAAGCCAAGGTCTAGGCCTGGCAGTCTAGGCCTTGCAGGGCGAGGAAGAGGAGGAAGAGGTGGGGGGAAGTAATCTCTAAACCCACTTTTTGCTTGCAGGTAAAAAAGGGGGCCATAAAGGCCGAGCGCGGCAGTACACCAGCCCCGAAGAGATCGATGCCCAGCTGCAGGCTGAGAAACAGAAGGCCAAGGTAAGCAGGCCAGCTTTCTAGATCCTCTTGAGAAGCCCAATATGTACGTCGCTAAACGAGACGGTCGTTCAGGGAGTGTTGCCCCCGTTGTATGACTTTTCTTGCCGCGGCGGTTCAGTGGACGGCAACACGCGTGTTCGATTGACTCCGACGGCCGGCAAAGGAAGATGATCCTGGTGCCAACGTAGAAAGGCAGAACGGCGAGGCAGGCAAATTCCTCCAAGAGCCGTTTTATGGGACGCATCCCCACTGGCACGGGCTGGCGAAAAGCCGACTCTGAAAAGTTTCCCGCAGCTTTCGCTTTCATTCAAAAATAAAAAAGTTTCCCCTTTCCCCCTCCCCGCCCCAAGTCACTGGTCACGCTGTCCAATCCAGGTGCTGGCCGGTTGCTAGGTTACTTCGCTCCTCCTCTGGACAGCCCCCTGTGAGAATGTCCTTGGTTCCCACAGGTTAACGTTATTGTCTTGGCTACAAAACCCCATCTGACTATTCCCCCCCTCCCTCTATCCCGTCCCACTGCTATGGGGCATCCCTGAAGCCTCCAAGATGGCCTCAGCCAGGCTCACTCCAGGGTTGACACCTGGGGGGACACGACAGATAATAATAATATAATAATAATAATTTTATTTTTATAAACCGCGTCCTCTCCCGACGGGGACTCGGAGCGGTGTACAGGGAAAAAAATTAAAACGCATAAAATACATATACAATAAATACACTAAGTTAAAAACCAAATTGTCCCTGCACTAAAATTCCCATTAATTAAAACTAATAATCCCAAACCCTAAAGGTAGAGACTAACCTAGGCCGGCCAAACGGAAAAAGTGTGTTTTTAATTTCTGACGGAAGGAGCGGAGGTCCGTGGTTGTCCTGATATCGGGGGGAAGGTCGTTCCAGAGGGCTGGGCCCGCCACAGAGAAGGCCCTTCCCCTGGGCGTCGCCCACTGACAAAGTCTAGTGGACGGCACCCGGAGAAGACCCTCTCTGTGGGAGCGAATCGGCCGGGAAGATGTATGGGGCAGGATCCGATCCTGCAGATAGCTAGGTCCCGAGCCATGGAGCGCTTTGAAGATGATGACTAGCACCTTGAAGCGCACCCGAAAGACGACAGGCAGCCAGTGCAGCTCGCGCAAGATGTCATCAAGATGAGTCGGTTGCCAACTGTCTTGAGTTTTGAGCACATATGAAGCTTCAAAAACGGTCATAAGCCGGCTTATACTAAGGAAGCTTAGGCTGAGAATTGGAGGCTCCCAACATCCCCACGACGACAGGCAGTCAGGGAGGGGAAGGGGGACGCCTCCCCCCTTGAGTGAGGCTAAATCGCTCCCAGCCCTTCGGATCCCTCCCACCCACCCAGCCCTCGATCTTCCCCGCAGCTCTCCTGCTTTTCTGATGCTTCTCCTTTCCACAGGAAGAGGAAGAGGAGCAAGAGGAAGGCGGCCCGGGGGCCTCCGGAGAACCCAAGAAGAAGGAGAAATCGCTAGATTCGGATGAGAGCGAGGAAGAGGAGGGCGAGGACTATCAGGTAAGGGAGGGGTTTGGAGAAGAGGTTTCCCCAGTTTGGGACCAGGAAGAGCGATGAGATGCTCTCGGCTTCGATTCAGCCGCTCGAGGCGGCTTCTTCTGTACACCCCTGTTACGTTGCCTGGCATTCCTTCGCTCACCACGCCCCAGGGCTTGGCTACTCCCTTGCCTTCAGGTCAGCCTTCCCAGGTGGACCAGGCCAGATGAGCTGAGGCTGCTTTATGGTAAGGCTGACCCGAACTCTGACAGACCGAATCGCAAGGACCCCACGTCTCACTTTACAGCCGAACAAGTTGGGGAGGATTGTTTCTGTCTGCTTCCCCTCTCCTTCCCTTCCTTCCTTCTCCCTCCTCCTCTTCTTCCTTTCCTTCTCTTCCTCCCCTTCCTCCTTCCCTTCCGTCTTCCTTCCTCCCCTTTTTCTCCTTCCTTCTTCCCCTTCCCTTTCTCTCCTTCTCTTCCCTTCTCCCCCTTCTTCTCCACCTTCCCTTCCTCCCCTTGTTCTCCTTCCTGTTTTCCTCCCTCCTTCCTCCCCTTTTCTCCTTCACTTCCTCCCCTTACTCCTTCCTTCCTTCTCCTTCCCTTCCCTCTTCCTTCCTCCTTTTCTCTCCTCCTCCTCCTTCCTTTCTCCCCTTCTCTTCCCTTCCTTCTTCCTCTTCTTCCTTCCTCCTCTCCCCTCCCCTTCCCCCACTTCCTTCCTCTCCTCTCCTCCCTCCCATCCATTCTTCCGTTCTTCCCCCACTATGCCTCTCTCTCCTCCGGCCATTCCCTGGGCGGCCTCTCTTTTCCTCCCCCTCCCAAGGTCCTCATCCCCAATCAACCGTCCACCCCATCTCCTTCCGGGAAAGCTCTCTCAACCGGCTCCCTTTTGTCCCTGTTGCCTTTCCATTCCAGCCGAAGCACAAAGGAGTGGAAGGCATGATTGACATAGAGAATCCCAACCGGGCGGTGCAAACCGCTAAAAAAGTTACCCAGCTCGATTTAGAGAGCCCGAGGGAGTTGTCGCGGAGAGAACGGTAAGTCCCTTCCCTCCCCTCGGAGGCAGAGAGACCGGTGGGGGGGGGGGGGCAGTCCTGGCTTCTGGATTCCCCTCACTTCTCCGGGAATTAAGCCCGAGGTTTTGGGAGGGAGATTTTGGAAAAACAACCCTGTTGACTTGGATCTTTCGCCGACTCTTCTCCCCCCGCCCCCCCCTTCCCTTTTAACCTTTGCAGAGAAGAGATTGAAAAACAGAAGGCCAAAGAAAGGTACATGAAGATGCACCTGGCAGGGAAAACGGAACAGGCCAAAGCCGACCTCGCCCGGCTAGCCATTATTCGGAAACAGAGGGAAGAGGCAGCCAAAAAGAAGGAGGAAGAGAGGAGAGGTAAAGGGAGGGAGGGGGAAAGCAGGCTGAGGCTCCTGCGAGGTTTTCTCGCGGTTTTGCTTAAGTATTTATTATGTGGTGGATTTTTCTCAGTATTTCAGTTGCCTCCGTGTGAGGGAGGGAGATGGAAATGATTAGGGAGGGAGGGAGGAAGAAGAGAGTGAAAGAAGAAACAGAAAGAAAAGGAAGGAAGGAGATGGAAATGAAAAGAGGGGGACGGAGAAAGAAAAGGAAGGGAGGAGAAAAGACAGAAAGAGAGAAAGAGCTCTTTATAAAGGTGGCTGATCTGCGTAGGAATTCTTATGCACTGTAGAAAGATGGATGGCAGGAAGAGAGGGAGGAAGAAGAGAGAAAGAAAAGGCAGATGGAAATAAAAGAGGGGAAGAAAAAAGGAAGAAAGAAGAAAAAGAAAGAAAGAAGAAGAAAAAACCCATCAGCCCTTTAGAAAGGGGGCTTATCTGGAGTTACATCCTGCAGGAATTCTTATGCACTCTAGGAAGGTGGAGGACAGGAAGAGAGGGAGGGAGGAAAAAGAAAGAAAGAAAAAGAAAAGGAAGGAAGGAGATGGAGATGAAAAGGGGGGGAAGAAGAAAGAAAGAAAAAAAGAAAGAAAGAGCCCATCAACCCTTTATAAAAGTGGCTTATCTGGAGTGACGTCCCTTCCCATAGGAATTCTAGAAATGAGCTAATGCACTCTAGGAAGGTGGAGGACAGGAAGAGAGGGAGGGAAGGAGGGAAAGAAGGAAGACTTCATGCATTCAGCTCTTCTTCCTTCTCCGGTTCTCCCCCCCCCTCCCCTCCCCCAGCTAAAGACGAGGCGACCATGACAGGCAAGCGGATGCAGTCGCTGTCCCTCAACAAGTAAAGGCAGCACCCCACCCCGAGAGGAGGGACACCCCCCTGGGACGGTGCTGGGCCTGGCACCCTTCGGACTCGCTGCGGCATCATTCCCCAGAGAGGCTGCAGGAGGAAGGCAGCGGCAGCAATGGCGGCGCCTCTCCCCGAGAGACACTGACCGCTCCGTCTTCGTCTTCATCTGGGCACAGAATTCCACAGGATTACTCTTTTATTTGGGGGGGGAGTGGGGGGGGAGGGCGAGGGGAGGGAGAAGCATCAGGGCACCCGAGCACTCTTAACACCTTTGGTGCAAACATCGCGAGAGCACCCACGGTTGCATTAAAATGACCGTTTCGTTTAATTTTCGGGAAAGTGGGGAGGGGGGAGTTGAAACTGCCGCCGGGCTGAACGGTTTGATGTGGGTTTTTTTTTTTTTTTTAAATTTCGCGACGGAAGGTTTGCTGGGGAGGGGGCCGATCGCTTCAGCTAGCTTTTGGGGAACTAGGCGGGGAGGAGAGTAGCTCGGACCCCTGTAGGTGCATTTCCAAAAAAAAATATGGGGAGGTGGGAGAGAGAGAGAGAGGGAGGGAGAGGCCCCCAACCCATTGGCTATTTTGGTTTTCTCTTTTCCACCCTGTTTTCTTTCTTTCTTCTTCTTCTTTTTTTTAAAGCCGTCCTTTTTCATTTCTTTCCTCCTCCTCTGAGAGTCGGTAATGAATTTATTATTATTATTATTATTTTTTAAAACACAAACCCCCCGGGGAAAAAGGAAAACCAAGAGAAAGTGTCTTCGGGATGGTGCATCTTTGCGGAATAGAGGCAGGCGAGAGAGAGAGAGAGAGAGAGAAAAAAAAGAGAAAAGAGAAAAACTGTATATTTGGCTGAATAAAGTTTAAATTATCGTAACGGTCTGGTGCCTTTTCATGCTTTATTATGGCTGCAGGCAATATCCTCCCCCCCCCCCCCATCCCCCCAAGGAAATGGATTTGAAGTCCTGTTTTTTCTTTAAGGGGGTAACCTCAATTTGGGTGTTTCCTAGAAGCCTCATACAAGGGAAGCACAGTGGCTAAGACACTGATCTTGTCAATTGGAAATTTCGGCGGTTCGAATCCCTAGCGGCCCCATAACGGAGTGAGCTCCCGTGACCTGTCCCAGCTTCTGCCAACCTGGCAGTTCGAAAGCAGGTAAACAAATGCAAGTAGAAAATTAGGAACCCCCTTTGGTGGGAAGGGAACGGCCTTCCGTGCACCTACGGGGTTGAGTCGTGCCCTAACCCTAACCCTAAATCAGTGTTTCTCAAATAGTGGGGCGGGCCCCCCAGGGGGGGCGCGAGGCTCCGTAAAGGGGGGCGCGTTTGACCTCGGCAGAGGTGTACTTATAACAATTTTATAGACAAATGATACTATTTACAGTCGCGCGGGGGGCGCGAAATGTTTTCTTCTTCCTAGGGGGGCATGACAGAAAATAATTGAGAAGCACTCCCCTAAATCATGACAGACACAGATTTTTAGATACTTTTTGATTGCATGGGCTTTATTTTATTTTTAAACCACCTCCTGGGTTCCTGCCCAGGAGGCCTCTCCCCCCTCCCCCTCCCCCCAAAAAGCTGAGCTTGTAGCCATCTGGGATTGTCGTTTTAAGGTTCTGGAAAGCAGGAATCGAATTAAGCCTTGATTGATTTCCTCGGCAGGCAGGAAACCCCCCCGTTTTCTGCGCGCGGATTTTATGCTGGTTTATTTGACGCGGAGAGTTTTCATTGCAGCCTCCAAGGTCTGAAAGGCAAAAAGAAAAAAAAAGAGGCTTATAATCCAGTAGCTATTTGCTCGAGATCAGAAATCGGATCCATTTGGGGATCCGGGCTGATTTTACCCCCGGATTCCCAATGACTATAAATCTGAAATCCCTGATATATATTTTGTTTTCTCCTCCCCTTTTCTTTGGCTCAACAACATGGAATTCAAAACCTTCTCATCGCCTGTTTCCCCCCTTGAAAAAACTCCACTCTGCCTCAATTTTCTTCCCAATTTCCACCAAATCTTACAACACAATACAATAGCAGAGTTGGAAGGGACCTTGGAGGTCATCTAGTCCAACCCCCTGCCTAGGCAAAAAACCCTATACCATTTCAGACAAATGGCTATCCAACATCTTAAAGACTTGCAATGTTGGGGCCTTCACAACTTCTGGAGGCAACTTCTGTTCCACTGATTCATTGTTCTCACTGTCAGGAAATTCCTCCTCAGTTCTAAGTTGCTTCTCTCCTTGATTAGTTTCCACCCATTGCTTCTTGTTCTGCCCTCAGGTGCCTTGGAGAATAGCTTGACTGCCTCTTCTTTGGGGCAGCCCCTGAGATATTGGAACGCTGCTATCATGTCTCCCCTGGTCCTTCTTTTCATTAAACTAGACCTACCCAGTTCCTGCAACCGTTCTTCATATGTTTTAGTCTCCCGTCCCCTAAGCCTGGCGGGTTTTTTTTTTTTTAAAGGGATGCGTTTGGTTTCTTGCAAACGTGAACGGCTGAAAACCGAACTCAGCTCCTTCCCGTTGAAATAAATAAAGCGAACTGCGAAAGTGGCCACGTTTGAGAGACCCTGCTCTAAAATAAAACCCCCGCATTTTGATTTCAGTTTTAAAAGAATTGTTTCTGGGACTTGCTATTAGGAAGAGAGAGGATGATTTGGTTTTTGGTTTTTTTCCCAAGCAGGCTAAAACTTCACCTCGAGGTCATAAAATGTCTAAACTCGATATTCCTTGTTCCTGCCTAACAAGTCTACCTGGATGGCACAGGGCAGCCCCCCCCCCCTCCCTGCTCACCTTCACGTCCCATATGCTCATGCCGCCATCCATCCCGGTGGTGCAGAATCTGGAACAGCTGCCCTTGCCGCCAGCAACCACAGATATTTGGCTGGAAGAGAACCAAAGAATCCCTTGGTCGAGTGTTCTCGACTGGAGCAGAAGACACTATAAACCAGTCTTCTGACCGAGGCTTTCCGAGAGCCTGAAGCCAACTCCTGGCCCCGACAAAAACCTTCTTTTATTCATTGACTGTGAATTCTGCTTCTTCACATCCAGCAAAGTCTTTCGAGGGAGGATTTACGGTCACAGACCTTATCTGGCTTGGAGAGCTGCCAGGACGATCTCTGCAAAACTTGGCCAGGAGTCTCGGAGGGTCACGAACCAATGAAGCGAACTCATGGTCTCCTGCAAACTCCACTCCCCTTTTGCTCCTCTTTTATTCTCTCGGGGGAGGGGGGCATTCATTGTCCACCTGTGGCCTTACTCCCGAGTCGACCCCTGTTCTTTAGCTCTTCCCTTCGTCTGGCAACTCTGTGCATGCGAACATTGGGAACAGGCTCCAGCTGTTCGTCTGCCCCACTGATGTGCCTTGGAGAATAGTTTGACTCCCAAATCTTCTTTGTGGCAACCCCTGAGATATTGGAAGACTGCTATCATGTCTCCCCATGTCCTTCTTTTCCTTAAACTAGACCTACCCAGTTCCTGCAACCGTTCTTCATGTGTTTAAGCCTTCAGCCCCCTGATCCTCTTGGTTGCTCTTCTCTGCACTCTTTCTAGAGTCTCCACATCATTTTTACAGCGTGGTGACCAAAACTGGATGGATGCAGGGTTCTAAGTGTGGTCTTACTCTGGGCTTTATAGAGTGGTCTTAGTACCTCCCTCGATCTTGATTGTATCTCTTTGGTCCATCCATCAATATCTTATAAAACAGGGATCTCCAAAATCGGCAACTTTAAGAGTTGTGAAGCTTCTAAGAACTGGCTAGGGAATTCTGGGCGTTGAAGTCCGCCCATCTTCAAGTCACCAAGGTTGAGAGATAATTAATGGTTATAACTCTTCAAAGGATAAACCAGCCTTCAGCGTGCCAAATTTGGAGATCCCGTGGTATATAAAAGGAAAGAGAAGTTTCGCAGACTTGCCTGATGCTGTTCTTGTGGACTGTGTCCAGAAAAGCCTTGTTGGTTTCAGAGCTGGCCTTCTTGTCCAGGTTCTGGAAACGCTCCCGAGCTGTCAGTCCCCTCTGGGAGCTCTGCTTGGGGATGTCCATTTTCCCTCCAAAGGTCAAGGCCCCCTGCTGTTCGTTGTACATGAACAACATTGGGTAACAGTCATGTCCCTGGGGGGGGAAAGAGAGAAGCCAAGAACGTAGCTCAGAAGACCAGGGCGAGGAGGTCCACCTAATGCGACTTGAGGGTTGGGTAGAGCTGCCCCCAATCAGTGTCCCTCTGGCCCACATCTCCCAAACGTGTTGTGCCTGGGGATAAAGAATGCGCAGTGCAGCCGAGAAAAGGGTGACATTGTGCTCTACATTTCATGGAGAATCGGTGGAAAGAGGCTAGGTGGCTGGTGGCTTTTCAACAAAGACAGAAGAGGACCTGTTCTACCAGGTGATGTTCTCTAGTTTGGGTCATGGAATGTCTGCAAGGAAGCAACTCATCTCAGAGAACATCAAGGAACCCAAAGTCATCGTCACCCTCCTCCTCTTCATCCTTCCCCACCTTCCTCCTCCTCCTTTCCTCCTCCTCTAGTCCTCCTCATCCCTTCTTCTCACCCCCTCCTCTTCTCCTCCTCCTCTCCTCTCCCTCCTCCTCACCTCCTCTTCTTCCTCCTCTTCTAGTCGCCCTACTCCTCCTCCTCCCCCCATCCTCCTCCCCCTCCTTCCTCCCCCTCTTCCTCCTCTCCTCCTTCTCCCCTCCTCTTCTAGTTCCCCTACTCTTCCTCCTCCTCCTCCCCCTCCTTTCCTCTTCCTCTTCCTCCTCCCCCTCCTCCCATCCTCTTCTTCCTCCTCTTTCTCCTCCTCTAGTCCTCCTCATCCCTTCTCCTCACCCCCTCCTCTTCCTCCTCCTCCTCACCTCCTCTTCTTCCTCCTCATCCCTCTCCTCCTCCTCTTCTAGTTCCCCTACTCTTCCTCCTCCTCATTCCCCTCCTTTCCTCTTCCTCTTCCTCCTCCCCCTCCTCCCCTCCTCTTCTCTTTCTCCTCCTCTAGTCCTCCTCATCCCTTCTCCTCACCCCTCCTCCTCCTCCTCCTTTCCTCCTTTCTTCCTCCTCTTCTCCTCCTCCTCCTCCTCCCTCCTCCTATCTCACTACCTTCCAGTGCTGATGATGTTTCCTAGTTGGGTCATGAAATGTCTTCAAGGAAACAACTCATCTCAGAGAACATCAAGAACCCCACGGTAGTCCTCCCCCTCCTGCTCCCCTCCCCAATCCCACTCCTTTCCAGCACTGATGATTTTACCCAGCTGGGTGATGAAACATCTGCAAGAAAGAGAGCACCAAGGACCCCCGCATTTCAACCCTGAGCTACAAATATTCTCCTTTATTGGACTCATCCATATTTGTCACGGCGCCTTTTACTGGCTAAGCCTTGAAATCACATTATCCACACAGCAAGGATAAGGTGGCTTAGCCATTTCCCCAAGTGAGGAGCTCGGAGCTCTACATAAAAATCTTTTGTGGGGGAAAAATACACCCCAGAAGAGAGAAAGCGTACGACTTACTGCAGCCACAAGGTTGTTCTCGGTGATGAAGGTCACAGCCAGGAGGGGCAGAGTCTCCATAGAAAGGCAGGCAACACTGAGCGGGGGGGAGGGGGGGGAGAAACAAGGCTTCAACCCGATCCTTAATATCCGTTTCAACCATGAATGTGAAAACTCCAGTCATGGATTGACTGATACCAAATAAAGCACCACTCATCAACGTTCCAAACTCTACATCGTCCGTGTGACTTTTTTTTTTTGGTCCACCTATGTCAGTTCTCCAAGAATGGTCTAGGCCAGAGGTCAGCAATCTGCGGCTCTGGAGCCGCATGTGGCTCTTTCATCCCTCTGTTGTGGCTCCCTGTCGCTGGTCAGTAAAAGGAAAAAGGACGCCTCGCTAGGAGGAAACTCTACGGTGGGGAAACTGGACTTCTAGTTGGCAGAGGAAAAAGGACGCCTCGCTAGGAGGAAACTCTATGGTGGATGAACCAGACTTCCGGTCGGCTCCAGAATTGAATGGAGGGCTTCCAGCTAGGACCTTTGTGGCTCTTTGAATGTTTAAGATTGCTGACCAACTGGTCTAGGACAACTGAGATAGGTGGACCCCCAAAAAGCCATAGACCCACAGACCAAAAGCATGCAAGCGAAGGGAACTCTTAATGTAAAGTTTTAATAAAAAGACTTATTGCAATGCTTTCTCAAATTACCGTATATTTCGGAGTACAAGACGCACCACAGTATAAGACGCACCTTAATTTTGGGGGAAGGAAAATTAGGGGGGGGGGAAATATTCTGCCTACCAACCTGCCTCCAGAAGTTGAGAATGCTCCAACACTGGAAGTTTTTAGGAAGATGTAGGAACTGGTGTAGGGTTTCCTGCCTAGGCAGGTGGTTGGACTAGAAGACCCTTCAAGGTCCCTTCCAACTCTGTCATTCTATTCTATTCTATTCTACCTAGTATTCAAGTAGCTAGCGTCCTTAGTCTGGTCAGCTTCAGCACATAAGTTTGCTGGTTTTACATGCGCGCGCAAACACTGTTTATCCCCTAGTTGGGGGTAAAAAAACGGCTTCTAAAGCACAGCTGATTGTCAGAGGGAGAAGCAATGAGAATGTAGGGGAAGCCTACTTCTTACTAATCAATTAATTAATTCTTGCTTCTTACTGATGAGTGAAGATCGCTTCACTCATTAGCGCCTCATTAGGGCTGAAAGAAAGCTACATTCGGAGTATAAGACGCACCCGTCTTAAACTCCGAAAAATACAGGTATATTTCAGCCCCAGCTTTCTTTCCCTTGACAATTAGTGTGCTAATTGTGGTTCTTCCTCTTGTTACTCAAGGATCCGTCTCTTCCCATGACAATCCATCAACCTCCCTCCGATTTCTTCGCCCCCCCTTCCTCCCACCATCCCACTTACGCCATTTTTTTGTTGGCATCTGCCAGGCAGATGGTGCTGTCGTGGCCCACCCAGGCCAGACGGTTGCCGCTCTCCGAAAAGCAGATGCTATGGACCCAGCTGTAGCTACTCTTCGTCTCAAACATCAGCTCCCCGAACGTCATCTTAGATCCCCAAGGAGTAGGGGCCGGGCGCTCTTCCACCTCTTTAATGTAGGCTGAGAAAATCCTGAAAGGTGGGGTGTGGGGGTGGTGGAAAGGAGGACAACAAAGCAGAGGATGGAAAGGAGGTGGGGTGGGAAATGCAGAGGACTCTCCAACACTCAACCGAGAAGGCGCTGTTGCATCTAGATCAGTGTTTCTCAACTGGTTGGGGAATTCTGGTAGTTGAAGTCCGGACATCTTCAAGTTGACCAGGTTGAGAAACACTGATCTAGATCCATAATCACATCAATTGGTATGCAACAGGTGGAGAAGAAGACTTCATAACAGGTTTATTAATTCCATCTTCCATCATCACATGGGACAGGTTGTTCTGGAGAACATCATTTAGGTGGCCACCAAGAGTCACCACCTACTTGATGGCCACCTAGTCATATAAAATATCCTTGTCTAACAGCCGGCCCACTACTACTACTACCGCCCCGTTCCACGATTCCATCCAGCTGGGACTATTGAAATGGTTCAAACTCTTAAGCCCATCCAGAAGGCCCACCTGCACTTGAAGTCACAGGATCCCGCTGCCAGGAGAACGTTGTTTGGGTGCCAGTCCAGGCAGAGGATGGTTGACCGAATTGGCTTCTTGATGTGCTTACAGACCCACCTAGGAAAAGTCGGAGAGAGAAGTTGAAATCCCCCCAGCCTTGATTCACGGAAGGATCTCCAACAGCTTGGGTTGCATTTTGAAGATTTAAGGAGCCATCCATTTTAGCTGGCTATCCAACTTCTAAGACCTTTGAACTTCAACATGAATTCTGGGAGTTGGAAGTCCATAAGTCTTAGTTGGACACAGGGGTGGGTTGCTACAGGTTCGCTCCGGTTCGGGAGAACCCGTAGCTAACATTAGAGAACCTCCAAATCCCACCTCTGGCTGGCCCTGCCCACCACGCCCCTCCCAGGAGTCTCCACGCGGCCCGTTTTGGATGCGAGGTAAGTGCAGGGCCCGCACAGAGCCTCCGGAAAGGGGAGGGGGGAAATGAGCCCATTTCCGGCCTCCGGAGTCCGTGGGAGGCTGTTTTCGCCTTCCCAGAGGCTCAAGGAAAGTCTCCAGAAAGTCTCCATGCTGCAGGATGCCAACTAGGCCACGCCCATCATGGCCACGCCCACCCAGCAACCGGGCAGGGAAGGTGCGTCTTATACTCCGAAAAATACGGTATTTCGTCGTTCTGTTTCCCCCCATAACTTGGGATTCAAAGGATAAGCCCCCCACCGCCCCCCACCCACCCTTCTTGCATTTGCTAAGACGCACCAATCGTTCTCTTGCTCAAAGTAGCAGATGGAGATCCTCCGGGAGCCACTGCCCACCGCAAACTTGTTCTCTTTCGGGGACCACTTCACGCAACAGGCGGCGCGGTTGATCCGGAGGATGACCAGGTTGGGCTTCCAAACGCCGTCCTTCAAGGTCCAGACGTAGGCGTTGCGGTCTGTCCCGCAGCTCACAACCCGGTTGCTGTCGGGGGCCCAGTCGATGCCTGTCAAGGAGATCGGTTGAAGCCGGATGTGGGTAGTGTTCTTCTACTGACTTCAGGACCTGATGGTTGGGTTGGGGTTGTCTAGCCTGTTAGAAAGGGATGGGACACAGGTTTCCCAAAAAGGTGTTCTCTTCTGATTTAAATATCCTATTGACCTCTCTGCTGGTGACCAGCGGAGCTGGCAGCAGATTTGGACAGTGAGGAGGTTGGGGCGGAAGATGGGCCAGTCCTGGAGTCTGGGGAAGGCTCTGATGAGGGCTGTGTGTCGGAGGCAGAGAGGGAGTGAGACGGCAGTGAGGCAGAGGAACAGCTGGAGCCTGTTCCCAGTGTGCGCATGCACAGAGCTGCCAGAAGACAAGAACAACTAAGAAATCAGGGTCGACGTGGGAGTAAAGCCACACCCTGGAGGCAATTGGGCCTTCCCGTAAGAAACAAAAGAGGAGAAAATGGGGAGGGGGCTTTTGCAGGAAACAATTTGTTCCTTCAGTCGTTTCAAGAATGGAAAGTTCTGTTTGTGACTATAAGAGACTCTGTGCCAAGTTTTGCCTTGGAAACCAGTTATCTGGCAGCTCTCCAACCGAGATAAGGTTCGTGTGGATAAACATTCCTTTGAAAGACTGTTTGCCAAGCCTTGCTGACTGTGAATGGAAGGAAGTCACAGTCGTGTAAATAAAAGGGGATTTGCAGGGACCAAGACTCTGCTTCTTGCTTTCTAAGGAAGCCTGGGTCAGAACACTCTCGCCTTTTCTCAAAATCCCCTGCAGGCATGTCTACAACTTCCAGAAGGTCTACCTGGGCAAGGTGTCCAGGGCTGGAAGGAGCATCTTTCTTTCCCTCACCTCCTTCCAGCTAGTGGGGACTCAGTTGTCCTCACCTGTCACTTGCCCGTTGTGTTCCTTCAGCTCGTGGATTTTGTCCCACTTGGAGCCATTCTTCTTGTAGATGTGGACTTCGTGGTTGTTAGGGGAGATGGCAAGTTCTGTGAGAAAGAATACGGACCGATTTTGCAAAAGCAGCTCGGGGAACACATCAACATCAAGAGACATCCTGGCCAGTGGTGAAATTCATTTTTTTTCTAATACTGGTTTTATGGGTGTGGCTTGGTGGGAGTGGCAGGGAGAGGATACTGCAAAATCCCCATTCCCTCCTCACTCCAGGGGAAGGATACTGCAAAATCCCCATTTCCTTCCCATTCCAGGGGAAGGATACTGCAAAATCTCCCTTCCCTCCCCACTCCAGGGAAAGGATACTGGAAAATCCCCATTTCCTTCCCATTCCAGGGGAAGGATACTGCAAAATCCCCATTCCCTCTCCACTCCAGGGGAAGGATACTGCAAAATCTCCCTTCCCTCCCCACTCCAGGGAAAGGATACTGCAAAATCTCCATTCCCTCCCCACTCCAGGGGAAGGATACTGCAAAATCTCCATTTTCTTCCCATTCCAGGGGAAGGATACTGCAAAATCCCCCTTCCCTCTCCACTCCAGGGGAAGGATGCTGCAAAATCCCCCTTCCCTCCCCACTCCAGGGGAAGGATGCTGCAAAATCCCCCTTCCCTCCCCACTCCAGGGGAAGGATACTGCAAAATCTCCCTTCCCTCCCCACTCTGGGGCCAGCCAGAGATGGTATTTGCCAATTCTCTGAACTACTTAAAATTTCCCCTACCGATTCTGCAGAACCTGCTGAATTTCACTCCTTATCCTGGCCCCTTTTATCAAACGACCAAAACAAAGAAACCAGGAAGAAACAGACAAAAACCAGGAGACCCATCAAAACATCAAAACTGGCTTTGTCTTAACCTTAACCTTAGGGCAGGGATGTCCAACCTTGGGAACTTTAAGACTTGTGGACTTCAACTCCCAGAATTCCCCAGCCAGCATAGCTGGCTGGGGAATTCTGGGAGTTGAAGTCCACAAGTCTTAAAGTTCCCAAGTTTGGACATCCCTGCCTTAGGGGATTTTTTTTTGTGGTGTTGTTTTTTTCAACAGCACAAAAAAGAAACCAAAAAAAAAAAAAAGCATTTGCGGATAAATGGCTCTTTATTATCAGATGGCTGGAATCTCCCTGATTCAGCTACGCAGGAGAGAAAGCAGCCTTATCCTCCTTCCCGGGGAATCGCTGTGGAATGAATGGGGTGGAAATCCCAAAGGATGAGGAAGTGGGCTCATGATAGAAGAAGCTTTCTAATAGCTGTGGAGCAGAGAATGCCTCTCCCTCCCTCGGCCCCTTGTAAAGGATTCTACGCCTGGCAGATCTTACATGGAGATACGGATAGATGGAGTAGAACCCCCATGGAGCCACGTGGATAGGCTACAGCAGGGGTCTCCAACCTTGGCAACTTTACACCTTGTGGACTTCAACTCAGAATTCCTCAGAAGAGTAGAGGTAGAGTAGAGTAGAGTAGAGTAGGAATAGAATAGAGTTTAGAATAGAGTAGGAATAGAGTAAGAGTAGAGTAGAGTAGAGTAGAGTAGAATAGGAATAGAGTAGAATAGGAATAGAGTAGAATAGGAATAGAATAGAGTTGAGGAGAATAGAGTAGAGTACGAATAGAGTAGGAGTAGAGTAGAATAGGAATAGAGTTGAGTTGAAGAGAAGAGAAGAGAAGAGAAGAGAAGAGAAGAGAAAAGAGAAGAGAAGAGAAGAGAAGAGAAGAGAAGTGAAGTGAAGTGAAGTGAAGTGAAGTGAAGAGTTGGAAGGGACCTTGGAGATCTTCCCGTCCAAACTTATCTTTTATCTTTCTCCAGTAAGATGAATAATTGTTAATTGGCACAATTGTTCTTCAGCCCTTTGAAAAGGTAGACTTACGACTTCGGTCCTTGTTCCAGGCATGGCAGGTGATGGGTTCCAGCAGAAAGCTTTGATAAGCCATGGTTCTTTAACCTGCTCAGAAAGAAAAACAGTTTAGCTTTAGAAAGCTTAATACACAAAATTATCTCCTACAACGTCCTACCTGTCAACGACTACTTCAGCTTCAACCTCCGTAACACACGGGCAAACAATAGATGCAAACTCAAGGTCAACCGTTCCAAACTCGATTGCAGAAAATACGACTTCAGCAACAAGTAACAAGTAGCTCCCGTGACTTGTCCCAGCTTCTGCCAACCTGGCAGTTCGAAAGCAGGTAAAAAATGCAAGTAGAAAAATAGGAGCCACCTTTGGTGGGAAGGGAACAGCGTTCCGTGCGCCTTCGGCCTTGAGTCATGCCGGCCACATGACCACGGAGACATCTACGGACAGCGCTGGCTCTTGGGCTTTGAAATGGAGATGAGCACCGCCCCCTAGAGTCGGGAACGATTGGCATCTATGTGCGAGGGGAACCTTTATTTTTACCTTAAGATTGGGCACGTCTACTGTCTTATGATGATTAGTTCTGCAAAATGTTTCAATCCAGCCACTTGGCCGCTTTAATTCGAAAGCAGAATAAAAACCATCAGGCTGAGCCACATGAGGAAGCCGTTCAACCTTGGGGACTGCTGTCGACATTTGCCTCTGCCCTTCCTCTCTCTCTGAGATCAGTCTGCTTTTGGCCTTATATGGTATTACCAAATCGTTCTTGGTTAAGAAATGTTTCCGTTTTCCTGTATTCCTCCCCACCTCACCCCCAAGCTGTTTACTTCCTTGCCTTTCAAGCCAGATGGGGAGACCGTAATTCAAAAGAGGCAGAAAACAAGTAAATCTTTTGATGGTTGCGAGTCCACATTGGACAGCAAGGATGATAATACAATACAATGGCAGAGTTGGAAGGGACCTTGGAAGTCTTCTACTCCAACTCCTGCCTAGGCAGGAAACCCTATAACAGTTCAGACAAATGGCTATCCAACATCTTCTTAAAGACTTGCAGTGTTAGGGCATTCACAACTTCTGGAGGCAATTTCTGTTCCACTAATGAATTGTTCTCACTGTCAGGAAATTTCTCCTTAGTTCTAAGTTGCTTCTCTCCTTGATTAGTTTCCACCCATTGCTTCTTGTCCTACCCTCAGATGCTTTGGAGAATAGCTTGACTCCCTCTTCTTTGTGGCAGCCCCTGAGATATTAGAACACTGCTATCATGTCTCTCTTAGTCCTTTTTTTTCATTAAATTAGACCTACCCAGTTCCTGCAACCGTTCTTCATATGTTTTGGCCTCCAAACCCCTAATCATCTTTGCTGCTCTTCTCTGCACTCTTTCTAGAGTCTCCACATCTTTTCTACATCGTGGCGACCAAAACTGGATGCCGTATTCCAAGTGTGGCCTTCCCAAGGCCTTATAAAATGATAACAGGGTGGTGTTTTATTTAATAAGAGGGAGGAGAGTTTTGCCTGTTTCGTTCTGGTTTGTCTGTTTTCATTAAGCCCTATTTACAAAGCTTGCCTCTGTTTTTCATGCCTGAACATGATAGCGTAAAGGTCAGTTAGGGTCGATGGCATGGGGATGGGTTGGGACGTAAAAGAGGGGGGAAGGTTGGGGGGCTGATGGATTAGTCATCCCTCTGGGGTTATTCACTGCCTCTAACGACGCTTCTTCCCTGGAGGAGGGAAGAAGAGGGAGAAGAAGAAAGGATAAAGGAGAGGAAGCAAGGGAAGGGAAATGAGAGCAGGAGAGAGGTCAAGAAGGAGGAAGAGAGAGGAGGAGGGGGGGGGAGAGGGAGGGGAAGAAGAAAAGAGGAAGGAGAGGAGGAAAGAAGAAGGTAGAGAAGGGAGGTTGAGAAGAAGGAAGGAGTAAGTTGGTTGCTAAATAAGATGGAAATGCTGGGTGGCAGAAAAGCAATTCCAATTATGTTCTTTATTTTTTTAAAGCAGATTGTGATAAATGCTAGAAGTCCGCAGATAAAGGTTAATGATATCTATGAGAAGGTCTATTTGTGAATGGAAGGGGAAAAAAGACTACACTTCTTACCTGTTAGGGAAAGGTAACCCAGGAGCCTCCGATTATCAATTAGCTCAGAGGGATTTGTTCAGATTTAAGGTTCAGTAATGCAGAAAGTCATTTGATCCGAATCTTAGCCGAAGCCAATTACAAACTATAAACATGTATGCAGGATACATGTTGCAGCTCTTTTTCATTAGTTCGGAATAGTTAAAATCAGATATTTAAAAAAAAAGAGTAACCGAGTTTGGAAGGGACCTTGTAGGTCATCTAGTCCAACCTTCCTGCCCAAACAGGAGACCTTACACCATTTTCTGATAGATGGCGGGTCCAATCTCTTCTTGAAAGCCTCCAGGGATGAAGCTCCCACAACTTCTGAAGGCAACTTCTGTTTCACTGATTAATTGTTCTCCCTGTCAGAAAATTCATCCTTATTTCCAGGTTGAATCTCTCCTTGGTCAGTTTCCATCCACTAAACCTTGTCTGGCCTTCAGGGGCTTTGGAGAACAGCTTGACCCCCTCCTATAGCAGCCCCTCAAATATTGGAAGGCTGCTCTCCTGTCTCCCCTGGTCCTTCTCTTCCCTAGACTAGCCGTGCCCGGTTCCTACAACCGTTCATTGTAGGTTTTAGCCCCCCAGTCCCTTCATCATCCTGGTTGCTCTTATACACAAGTTAACCAACGGTCAGCGCTGAACTGGAGCTGAATTAGATCTATTTGATAATCCTGCAGGATCTTGCAAGGGGGGGAGGGAAGAGAGACCTAAAAATAACAAAGTCTACTTCCTTGGATGGAAAAAAATATATAATTTTTGCCTTGCAAGTGAACTCCGAATCCAGAAACTTCGGCCCCACCCAGCAGTCTCTTTGCTAAAAAAGAAAAGACTAAAAAAAATCTCACTACGCCAAAAGATTGAAGAAACGCCCCGAAAGAAGCTCTCTTGCTGGAGATCTAAGCCCACCTCTTCAGAGGAGAGATATCCCTTAATCCAGGGGTCTCCCACCTTTGCAACTTTAAGTCTGAAGGACTTCAGCTCCCAGACTTCTCCAGCCAGCAAAGCTGGCTGGAGAAGTCTGGGAGCTGAAGTCCTTCAGACTTAAAGTTGCAAAGGTTGGGGACCCCTGGCCCAGGCCCTGACACTGACAGCTTTGCTGGCTGGAGAATTCTGGGAGCTGAAGTCCTTCAGACTTAAAGTTGCAAAGGTTGGAGACCCCTGGCCCAGGCCCTGACACTGACAGCTTTGTTGGCTGGAGAATTCTGGGAGCTGAAGTCCTTCAGACTTATTTATTTATTTATTTTATTTTATTAAATTTATACCCCACCCTTCTCCTTGTTAGGACCCAGGGCGGCGCACAGGCATTATGTAAAACCATAAATACAATATACATCAATTAAAAATATATTAAATTAATTCACCCGTGCTAAAACCCGTTATTAAGACCATAACCAAATTATAATTTATATTTAAAAGTCAGACGCGGGGGGCTATCCTAGGCCGGCTTGTTGGAATAAGTACGTCTTAAGACGTTGGCGGAAGAGGCGGAGGTCCGAGGTAGTGCGAAGGTCGGGGGGTAGGTCGTTCCAGAGGGCCGGGCCCGCCACAGAGAAGGCTCTTCCCCTGGGTGTCGCCAGCCGGCATTGCCCGGCCGACGGCACCCGGAGTAGGCCCGCTCTGTGGGAGCGGAGCGGACGAAGGGATGTATGGGGCAGGAGGCGGTCTCGTATACTTAAGGTTGCAAAGGTTGGAGACCCCTGCCTTAATCTGCAGACAATCGTTCGGAGGAATCACAATTTGGGGGGCGGGGAGGGGAGGGAAAAGACTTTGGAGGAATTTGTGTCGATGGAAAACCATCAAGGGAAGCCAGGCACTGGTTGGAGAGAAACTTCAGTGGGGGGAAAGAAAAGAGGGCGGGAAAAAAACAAAATTTCCTGAAAGGACTGCCAGAAGGACTGGAAAAGAAAGAACGTCTAAGTGGAAAGGAGGAGGAGGAGGATGGGACAGGAGGGGTTGGTGGTGAGGAGGGAGGGTGAGTCAAACCAGTTTTGCACTCCTAAATTTGGACCCCTGCCATCCCTTGAGAGGGAAAAATGCCTCAGCATAGAACAGAATAACAGAGTTGGGAGGGACCGTGGAGGTCTTCTAGTCCAACCCACGCTTAGGCTTGAAACCTTACACCGCTACAGACAAACGGATATCCAACATCTTCTTAAAAACCTCCAGTGTTGGAGCATTCAAAACTTCTGGAGGCAACTTCTGTTCCACTGATTCATCGCTCTAACTGTCAGGAAGTAAGTTCCTTTGCGAGAAAGTTAGCCAAGAGAGGAGAAGAAGAGAACAACGGGGTGGCTGCTTGTTCTTTGAAGGAGCATCGCAGCGACTGACCTGGGATGGAGAAGATGAAGCTCTCGAGATCTTCCCGTGGAGAAGAGGAGGAGGAAGAGGAGAACGGCTTGTTCACGGACTCTGGGCAGTCGACATGAACAGCCCCTCCCGCCGCCGAGCCAGCTCAGGAGGAAATGAAGAAAGAAGTGGAGAGGCAAGGCTGGGAGTCAGACTTCCCTCTCGGCGGGGCGAGAAACTTAACCACTTCCTTGCTTGGGGGTTGGGAAATTCCCTCTGTGTGTGTGAGTGTGTAATGTTTTTGTGCAGTGAAGAAGGCGTAAGCTTTACAGTTTTAAATGGTGCAGGAAGGTAGACGGGGCTGCAAAATCATCTAAGGCAGCGGTCACCGTGAGAAAATGTTGGTGGTCTTCAGAAAAATTAGTTGCATTTTTTAATATTGCACTAAATCCGGGGTCCTCAAAGTACGGCCCCTGGGATGGAGACGTGCAACGAACGCTTGTGTGGCTGCAGAGAGCCTCCCCCTTCGGGGTCTTTTTGTGGGGGGCAGAAATTCCCACTTGGGGTCTGCTTCAGCCTCCGGGTGGGGGGCTTTGGGCGAAGGCTGGAGGGAAGAGCCGCTGGTGGCGAAGAGCCGGAGGGCCTCGTTCCAGTGGGGCTGCATCAGGGCCTGGAACTGGCTGACCATCTCAGCCCGCTGAGCCTCCAGGCGCTGGTCCCTGGCCTTGCCCTCCCGCAGGTCTTCCCTCTGCTTGGAAAGCCTACGCTCCTAGTCCTCAGTGAGATGCTTCTGCTGAGCCCCCTTCTCGGCCAGATCCAACTTGAACTGAGCTCTTTGGCCAACTCTTTCTCCTGGGGGCTGCTTAGCTCCAGCAACGGCTTCCTGTTGGGGCCCTAGCGAGCAGGCGTGCAGTGGCAAGTAGAGTCTGGCAAGGCAGCCCTTGATGTGAGTGACATCGAGTTGGCCACGCCCACCCAGTCACATGACCACCTAGCCACGCCCACCCACCTAGTCATTAGGGTGGTCATATTTAGCGGTCCGTGGGATTTAAAATGACCCCCTCCTCGCCCCTCAAAGGCTGCTCTCCTGTCTCCCCTGGTCCTTCTCTTCCCTAGACTAGCCATGCCTGGTTCCTGCAACGGTTCATCGTATGTTTTAGTCTCCAGTCCCCTCGTTATCCTGGTTGCTCTTATACACAAGTTAACCCCTTCTTAATCTCTAGGGGGCTGCCCTCTCCTTTGGGGCAGCCCCCTAGATTTATAAAGCCTTGGGAAGGCCACACTTGGAATATTTGCATCCAGTTTTGGTTGTCACGATGTAGAAAAGATGTGGAGACTCTGGAAAGAGTGCAGGAGAAGAGCAACCAAGAGGATTAGGGGACTGGAGGCGAAAACATATGAGGAACGGTTGCAGGAACTGGGTAGGTCTAGTTTAATGAAAAGAAGGACCAGGGGAGACATGATAGCAGTCTTCCGATATCTCAGGGGTTGCCCCAAAGAAGAGGGAGTCCAGCTATTCTCCAAAGCACCTGAGGGCAGGACAAGAAGCAATGGGGGGAAACTAATCAAGGAGAGAAGCAACTAAGGAGTAATTTCCTGACAGTGAGAACAATTAATCAGTGGAACCAGAAGTTGCCTCCAGAAGTTGTGAAGGCCCCAACACTGGAAGTCTTTAAGAAGATGTTAAGTAGCCATTTGTCTGAAACGGTATAAGGTTTCCTGCCTAGGCAGGGGGTTGGACTAGAAGACCTCCAAGGTCCCTTCCAACTCTGCTATTACATTGTATCGTATATCCCTCCCCTTAGTCCTTCTTTTCTCTAGACTAGCCAAACCCAAATCCTGCAACCGTTCTTCCTATGTTTTAGCCTCCCTATGTCGTAATTGTCCATATACCAACCTGTTCATTTCTCCCCAACACTCATGTTGTCAGAGTGTGGGTTTGTGGGTGTGCGTGCGCAGATGTGCGTGTGTTTTCCATCAGAACAACGGAAAAGAACCTTGATCCTGAGTTCAACAAAGTTACCACAGCACTGGAAAATGTGACTTTTCATGCTTATGACCACTGGGGTCATGAGATCAAAATTCTGACGCTTGGCAAACTGGTTCGTACTTATGACCGTTGCGGTGTCCCCGGGTGTGTGTCACTGCAACGACCTTTGTACAAGCAAAGACAATGCAGGAAGCCAGATTCACTTAACAACCGGGTTACGAACTTATCCAGTGCGGTGATTCCCCTTAACAACAGTGACAAGGTCGGTGATAAAATGGGTCAAAGCTCACTCAGCAAATTTGTCTCGCTGAACGGCAGAAATCCGGGGCTCAACTGTGGTCGTAAGTCGAGGACCAGCTGTACTTCTTCTTGAGTTTTTTCTATGCTGTGGCTGGGGGGAGTCAGCTTTGAGGGTGGTTCTTTTGTGGCCCTTTGGCCAGAAACTCTTCCACATTTAATTGTTTTCTCCAGCGAATCCCACCCCGACTGACATGGCCAAAAGAACCGAGACATTGCAAGAATCCTGTTTTTCTTTTGTTTTAATTTTAATTATTTTCTAGCAGACAAGCTGAACATACAACTCACACACACCCCGCCCCCGAGTTTAAGTTAGTGTTTCATACTTCCTGCAATAAACTATTTTAAGGAGCAGCTTTGGTAAAAGGGGGATTAAAAAAAAAACCACCAACCAAAGACAATTAAAAAACAACGATGAACCCACAAACCCAAAATATATACCACGATCACAGCTGATTGGCAGATCAATATATATATCACCAAAGGGGAGGGGGAGGGAAAATTGGGGAGGGGAGGGGGGAGAAATATTTCACCAAGTCGTCGTTTTTCAGTGCTTTAGAAAACAAAACAAAAATATGCGATCCGTCTTCACCCTGTCTTTTCAAGTCTGTGCAGGCTTCGGAACAGGCTGTCTTGCTAGAGAACCAGGAATCCTCTCTACATGATCCGTAGTCCCTGGATGGAGGACTCCAAAGTCTAGAGGGGGGGGGGGGGAGAAAAGAAAGAAGGAAGCAGGTTAATACACCGCGATAACCGTAGCCAACCGCACCGCTACGGAAACCTAGGAGGCCACGCAGACGGTCCTCAACTTTACAGAACTAGGGGGCACTCCGTGAAACTTTCGGAAGCTAGACCTCAAACAAATAAGAGGAAGTGCTTTTTCACCCAGAGGATCACTGGTCTATGGAACTCCCTGCCAGAAGAAGTGGTGACAGCTGTCAGCCTCGACACCTTTAAGAAAGGATGAGAGGAGTTCATGGAGAACAAGGGTATCCATGGCTATCATGATGGACGCCTAAGGACACCCTCCGGGTTGGAGAGATAGGCAGGATATCTCTCAATGCCATTTGCAGGGAATCACAAGCAGGTGAAGACATCTGCTTGGGAAGACCCTGAAGCAAATGGGGAGCCACTGTGTGAGACAGAATGCTGGACCGGATGGGCTGTGGCCTGTTCCAGCAAGGCTATTCTTCTGTTCTTCTGTTCTTCTGACCGCCATCGAGCCCCAGGGTTTGTGTTGCGGAGCGAAGCGTCTCTTGGGCTTTCGCCCCCATCAAAGTGGGTTTAGCTCATTTGTGGGAGCATCCAGATTCTAGGCTAGTTCCTCTCTTGACTCCCACCCTCTCTCTCCTCCTTCTCCTACACATTTAGCAGAGGAGCTGGCAAACATGGCGTCAACCACAGGGTTGGGTGGCATAATCCATCACGAAGCCTGTGTGTGTGTGTGTGTGTGTGTGTGTGTGTGTGTGTGTGTGTGTGAAACGTACCTTGAAGTCCCAGATGGTCATGGCTCCGTCAATACCAGTGGTGCAAAACTTGCGACAATCTTGCTTGTCCACTTCATAAATAGACACTTGACTGCAGGAGGAGGAGGAGGAAGAGAATAAAAGAGGCATTAGACTCAGAAGAAATTATACACTTGTTTTAATTGGTTTTTAAAAAAAAAAAACACTATGTTTTGAGGCCCGCTTTGGTACTGTTTTATTATGCGATTTGCAAACCACTTATGGCCGTGATGGGGAACCTATGGCATGTATTGCAGGCTGACTCTGATTTCCAATGCCAGCCTTCCATCCTTCCGAGGTGGGTAAAATGAGGATCCAGATTGTTGGGGGCAAATAGGCTGACTCTGTAAGCTGCTCAGTGTTGACCGAGGCTCCCCAAGAGCCTGAAGACAACTCCTGGTCCTGACAAAAGACCCTTTTATTAATTGGCTGGGAATTCTGCTCCTTCACCTCCAGCAAAGTCTTTCAAGGGAGGATTTACGGTCACAGACCTTATCTGGCTTGGAGAGCTGCCAGGCCGAGATCTGCAGAACTTGGCCAGGAGTCTTGGAGAGTCACGAACCAATTAAGGGAACTGATTGTCTCCTGCAAACTCCACTCCCCTTTCGCTCCTCTTTTATTCCCTCTGGGAGGGGCCGTTCATTGTCCATCTGTGGCTTTACTCACAAGTCGACCCCTGTTCTTTAGCTCTTCCCTTTGCCTGGCAGCTCTTCGCATGCACACCCTGGGGACAGGCTCCAGCTGTTCCTCTGCCTCAGTGATGCCTGACTCTGAAGGCAGCTGATAACTGTCAGAGGGCCCTGGCCCCCTCTCTGCCTCCGACACAGAGCCCTCCTCAGAGCCTCCCCCAGACTCCAGGACTGGCCCAGGTTCCTCCCCAACCCTCCTCACTGTCCGAATCTGCTGCCAGCTCCACTGGCTACTGGCCAGCCACAACATCCAAGAGATTGCTACCGCCATAGACAGGCTAAAGAGGAATCTTCCTAAGCACCCAGCGGTCACTCACGTAATGCTGTTCTGGTGCAGCGTGTCCAGTGTAGCGTGGCGGTCTTCTGTAGTGGCTCTCTTGTCCATGTTGCGGAAACGCTCCATGGCCGAAACGTTGCGCTGAATGCTCTGCTTAGGAATGTCGAGCTTCGAGACGAAGTTGAGGGCTCCGCGGTCGTCGCAGTTGAACAACATCGGGCAGCAGTCGTGGCCCTGGAAGAAGGGAACAGCGCAGCCGGGCGTTGGGTCGGCCTCTCTCTAGCCTGACGCAGGGATGGGGGTGGGGGACTTTGGCTCCCAGAATTCCCCAGCTCTCCAGAGCTTCCCAAACTAAGCAAAGACACCTACCGCAGCCACCACGCTGTTCTCTGAGACGAAGGACACGCTCAGCAAGGGGAGAAACTCGGTTTTCAGCTGGGAGATCCTAAAGCACAAGGAGGGTAAGAAGGGGCCACCGCCACGCAACGGTTTCCGTCGTTTGCACGCTGTGTAAAACGATCCAGCTTGTCCGTTAGGGCAATCGCACAGGTTGGGGCAAGTCACAGGAGCTCACTCCGTTACGCGGCGCTAGGGATTCGAACCGCCGACCTTTTCTGATTGACAAGCTCAGCATCTTAGCCACTGAGCCACCTTTTTGCAAGCTGGACGCCTGAGGCTAAATCTACTCCTTCTTTGGAATTGGGGGACCCTCTCCGTGGGCAGGCCAAACAGCCGGACCCTCCGTAGTGGAAGCCATTCAGAGGAGCGTTCCCCTGACACACACACAACAATAATAATAATTAATAATTTATTATATTTATAAACCGCCCCCTCTCCCCAAAGGGACTCGGGGCGGTGTACAGGAAAATTAAAAAAACATCTAAAAACATACAATACACACAAATTAAAAACGAATTAAACTACCCTGTACAAAATTTAAAAACCATTAAAATTACCACCCATTAAAACCCAATAAACAATTTGAGAAAACAGACTGGGGCGAGAAGCGTAGATTAGGCCAAGCCGGCCTGATGAAACAAATAGGTTTTGACTTTTTGGCGGAAGGCGCGGAGGTCCGTAGTCGTCCATAGTCACACCCCCGGGTCCCAGCTACTTACATCATGTTTTTCGAGGCGTCTGCAACGGACACGGTGCTATCGTGGCTGACCCAGGCGAGGCGGTTCCCGCTGGCCGAAAAACTGACGCTGTGGACCCAACCCCCACTGCCGGTGCCTCCGAATTCAGCCATCAGCTGCCCGAAGGGCATTTTGGAGCCCCAAGGCGTGCTGGCCGGCTTCTCGTCCACTTCCTTGATGTAGGCTGAAAAGACCCTGCGGGAGGCGAAAGTCAAGTTTGTACTCGAGGGGAAAATGCGACAGAGTTCCCTGCCTTTTGCAATCGTTTCACAGAGGAAGGGAGTTGCTTTGACTTATGACCACAACGGAGTCCAAAAAACAATTTTTTTCCCCTGTTGCTAAGCAAGACAGGCGTTACGTGAGTTGTGTCCCATTTTACAACCTTTCCTGCAACGGTTCCATTTGATAAAAGTCTCTGATAAGGAGTTGCAAACTTTGATGTTAAGTATGATAACAGCCGTTGAAGCAGACTCTAACAAGTTAAAAAAAAACAATCCACAAAAATCCAAAACTAACCATGTGAAATAAAAAAGGACTGAAGGACTGGATGATTGGGCTAAATTTTAAAGAGAACCATTCTGAGCAACATAAGTGCATATAGTTAAGACTATGGTTTCCCCAGTTGCAACGGATGGCTGTGAAGGTTTGATTTGATTTGATTAGAGTTCTAGACCGCCCCCTCTCTCCGAAGGTTGGGCCCTAAGGAAGGCTGAGCACCAAAGGATGGAGGCCTTTGAACTCTGGGGCTGGAGAAGAAGGCTCCTGCATTGAGTCCCTTGGACTGCAAGGCCATCCAACCGGTCAGTCCTAGAGGAGATCCACCCTGGCTGCTCTTTAGAAGGCCAGATCCTGAAGAGGAAACTCAAAGACTTTGGCCACCTGATGAGAAGGAAGAAGGACTCCCTGGAGAAGAGCCTCATGCTGGGAACGATGGAGGGCAGAAGAAGAAGAAGGGGACGGCAGAGAATGAGCTGGTTGGCTGGAGTCACTCAAGCAGTCGGTGTGACCTTAAATGGACTCCCGAGGATGGTAGAGGGCAGGAAGGCCTGGAGGAATGTGGTCCATATGGTCGCAATGCGTCGAACACGATTTTGCAACAACATTTTGAGAAAACCAAGGAGGTAAATTCTATGAGGGCATGGGGAAATCATGTGTTATTTAAAAGCTGTTAACAATGTGGATGGAAACGGCAGGGAACTGCAAATATAACAGAAAAATAAGCCCTTCCCTTTAATAAAAATCGCTTTTAGTGAGATTTGAAGGATATTCCTCCCCCCTTCCCGTGCCCAAAGGACGCTTTCTTTGCTTGGAATCTCCACATTCAAAGGGAATTGCAGGACGTAAAGCCACCCGTTTGGAATATTAAAAGGCCGTCACTGCCTGCTGGTAACCATGGGGGGGAAAGCAGCCTTTTGAAAAAGCCAAGGCTGCGTTGCTCAGTGGGCGGAGCGCTGGAGGAAAAGCCATCTGGCAAGAAGAAAATGCCTCTCTGAACCCCAGCTGCTTATTTGGCAAAACCCTCAATGGGGCGAGATTTCTTGCAAAGCAGAACCGCCAAAAGTACGTACTTGGTTGCTAGCAGTGACACCTATCCGTGGAGAGAATTCTGCAAGGGAGTTGCCCCCCCCTCCACTTTAAATATCCATTGTCTTAAACACCCTGTTGTGTTATTATTATTTATCGTATGGCATATTCTCATCGCGTCTCGATAAACAATGCAAGAACAAAAAGTACAAAATGTAAAATAGCAAATCCATACTATTATATGCATGTTAGATCAGGGGTCTCCAACCTTTGCAACTTTAAGTCTGAGGTCTGAAGCAAAGCTGGCTGGAGAAGTCTGGGAGCTGAAATCCTTCAGACTTGCAAAGCTTGGAGACCCCTGTGTTAGATGACTGATATAATTTTTTGGCTTCATTTGCAGGTTATCCATAAAGGCTCGATCATCAGCTCAATTTTGGCACTCTGACATTATAGGTTGGATATTTGTTTTTTTGGGCCCGTAACAATTCAGTGATGTTGTTGTAAAATAGGTCAACAGACAATCAATCAAACCAACCAATCAGAATAGAGCTGGAAGGGACTTGGGAGGTCTTCTAGTCCAACCCCCTGCTCAAACAGGAGACCCTATATAATTTGAGACAAACGGATGTCCAGTCTCCTCTTAAAAGCCTCCAGTGATGAAGCACCTACAACTTCTGGAGGCAAGTTCTTCCACAGATTCATTGTTCCAGCTGTCAGGAAATTTCTCCTTGGGTCCAGGTTGCTTCATCTCCTTGATTAGTTCCCACCCATTGCTTCTTGTCCTGCCTTCCGGTGCTTTGGAGAATAGCTTGGCTCCCTCTTCTCTGTGGCAGCCCTTCCAATACTGGAATACCATTTCATAAAAGCTATGAGCGTTCTCACCTGCATTTAAAATCACAGGATCCCGCTGCCAGCAAGACATTATTCGGGTGCCAATCTAGACTAAGGACGGTGGAACGAATGGGCTTCTTGATGTGCTTGCTCACCCACCTAGGAAACACAAAAGGTCATCTCGCATCACTCTCTTTAAGCTACGGTGCTGAATATGCACTAAAGATGCCATTCAAATCTCCGTGGGTCGCAAAATGGGTCTGAACACCACAACTGAGCTCATGACACCAATCTAGTTGACTCCAACATCCATAAAGTTTTCCTCTGTTCTGACCGAGGCTTCCCAAGAGCCTGAAGCCAACTCCTGGTCCCGACAAAAAACCCTTTTATTCATTGACTGTGAATTCTGCTCCTTCACCTCCAGCAAAGTCTTTCAAGGGAGGATATACGGTCACAGACCTTATCTGGCTTGGAGAGCTGCCAGGCCAAGATCTGCCAAACTTGGCCAGGAGTCTCGGAGAGTCATGAACCAATGAAGCGAACTGATGGTCTCCTGCAAACTCCACTCCCCTGTCGCTCCTCTTTTATTCCCTCTGGGAGGGGCCATTCATCGTCCACCTGTGGCCTTCCTCCCAAGTCGACCCGTTCTTTAGCTGTTCCCTTCATCTGGCCTCTCTGCGCATGCGCACACTGGGAACAGGCTCCAGCTGTTCCTCTGCCTCACTGATCTCCGACTCTGAAGGCAGCTGATAACCGTCAGACGGCCCTCGCCCCCCTCTCTGCCTCCGACACAGAGCCCTCCTCAGAGCCTTCCCCAGACTCCAGGCCGGTGGATGAGGGTCGCAAGAGATGTACCCGCTCACTCACCAGTCGTTTTCAGATTCGAAGTAGCAGACGGAGATGAGCCGAGCGCCACTTCCGACCGCAAATTTGTTCTCCAGAGGGGACCATTTCACAAAGGTGGCTGCTCGGTTGATCCGGAGGATGACCAAAGTCGGCTTCCAAACGCCGTCCTTCTGGCTCCAGACGTAAGCGTTGCGGTCAGCCCCGCAGGTCACAATGCGGTCGCTCTTGGGGGCCCAGTCGATGCCTGCAATTGACAGAACAAGCTGTTTTCAACGGCAAGCGAGAAAGGAATGCTAACGGCAATGGGCTCAGGTTTTGAAGGTCTGAGATCATGGTTGTGTTTCTCAACCTTGGCAAGTTTCAGGTGCGTGGACTTCCAACTCCCAGAATTCCCCCCAGCCGGCCGGCTGGGGGAAATTCTGGGAGTTGGAAGTCCACGCACCTGAAACTTGAGAATCACTGGGCTTTAATCTTTCTCAGCGGCCTCTTAGATTGGTCTACTTTTGCTATCTAATTCATCGAACACCGATTTAAGATGTCAAGTCCCTAATCATCAGACAGAGCCAAGGAAAGGAGATCCCTATGGAGCTTCATTCATGGAGTGGAAGGCCAAGAGAAAGGGAACGAGGATGCAGAAATCTTGGAAACAAAACTGAACCGAAGCTGTCGTTTATGTGTGAATTCATTCCGTTCTGTCTCTTCTCCCAGATAAGATTGAGACCGCCCATCTGCTTCTCCTTGGCCACGTTTCAAAGTCTTCCACATTTGCTTTCTCGGCCTCCGAGATTTGTCTTACATCGGGTGTCATATGCGTTTACACACAATACAATACAATACAATAGCAGAGTTGGAAGGGACCTTGTAGGTCTTCTAGTCCAACCCCCTGCGTGGGCAGGAACCTTATACCATTTCAGACAAATGGCTATCTAACATCTTTTTAAAGACTTCCAGGGTTGGGGCATTCACAACTTCTGGAGGCAAACTGTTCCAGAGGTTAACTGTTCTAACTGTCGGGAAATTTCTCCTTAGTTCTAAGTTGCTTCTCTCCTTGATTAGTTTCCACCCATTGCTTCTTGTCCTGCCCCCAGGTGCCTTGGAGAATAGTTTGACTCCCTCGTCTTTGTGGCACCCTCTGAGATATTGGAAGACTGCTATCATGTCTCCCCTGGTCCTTCTCTTCATCAAACTAGACATACCCAGCTCCTGCAACCGTTCTTCGTATGTTTTAGTCTCCAGTCCCCTAATCATCTTGGTTGCCCTTCTCTGCACTCTTTCCAGAGTCTCCACGTCTTTTCTACACCTCCTATTCTACACCTCCTCTTTCATTCCTAAAGTGGTTTAACCAGGAATTCGGAAGAGCAAACTTAGCAAGAAAAAGACAAAGGTTTCTCGTGAAATGGGCCATAAATGTTGCATTAGTCATATGCAGATGACTTCTACTATCCCAGCAATGGATACATTTTCCAATGGGAAGATTGGATGGGGATTTTTAAAAAAAATTATGCTGCTTGGTTTTTGAAACGTGTAGGAACAAGGCACCCCAGGATGAATTCCTTCCAAAGGAAGGGAATGCTTCAAAGAGACATTTTACTCTCGCAGGAAATCAGAGGTGGTCTTCTTCAGAATTGTGCAAGATTTTTTTTCTCCCCCCCGCAAGACAGAAGCTGCCTGAGCCGATGCTGCTCTTACCGGTGATATGTCCGTTGTGTTCTTTTAGTTCATGGGCTTTCACCCACTGGTTCCCATTCTTCTTGTAAATGTGAACTTCGTGGTTGTTCGGACTAATGGCGATCTCTGCCAAGAGAACCATTGGATTTGCGTTAAGAAAAACAGAGAGGGAGAGACAGAGAGAGAGGTTTAGGAAACATCATTCATTGAATCTCATCCTTTTCTTAGAAGTAAGTTTCCCAAAAATCTAATCCGTATAAGGTGCATAGAAATGAATATAAAATGAAAAGAAAACACAGCGGTAAGAAGCCAACGATGTTAAACAGAAGCTGAGGCTAAAGTTCAGTTCGACAGAAGATGTCTTGGTGAAACCAATTGCCACAAGGTAAAAAACTGGATTTGCACTGACGGATAAACCTGAACAGTGAAAAATGTGTAGCTGTGAAAGATGGAAGGGGGCGGCTCTCCACCTTTTGCACACTTTTCGGGCCTGTCTTTGCACCAGAAGCGTGCAACAAAGAACTCGAGGCGTGTCAGGAGGAAAGCAGCAGAGGGTGAAGAGGTTAAACAGCCTTCTGCCGTTCCCCTGCCTACACATTTTCCCAACTGTTTTGCAAACCGTCCCTTCACAAAAAAGCTTAAACAGCAACTCAGTTGTGGGATCCTTGGTGACCTTCTTGCAAACGTTTCATTACCAAACTGTGGTGAGTAACATCACCAGGGCTGTGCACTGATTTTGTAATGGAACGCCTGCAAGAAAGTCCCCACGCTCACACAGCACCAAGGGTGTCACAATTCCCCTCTACAAATATTCTACCTAGAGCAGTGGTAGTCAACCTGGTCCCTACCGCCCCCTAGTGGGCGTTCCAGCTTTCATGGTGGGAGGTAGGGGGGTTTTGTCCGATACTGAAGCACTTTCCTTTTTTTTTGTTTAATTGACTTCCCTACTTTATAAATCACCATGACTGTGGAACCGGTGGGCGGTTAGAAAATATTACTACTAACAGAGAGACAAAAGTGGGCGGTAGGTAGAAAAAGGTTGACTAACCCTGACCTAGAGTGTCAAACTCGATTCCGTTGAGGGCCCAATCAGGGTTGTGTTTTGATCTCACGGGGGCCGGATTGCATGGTGGGGTGGGCGAGCCCAGCTTGATGTCACTCATGTCAGGGGGCACCTGAGGTGGCCGGGGAGGGGGGAGGGCTGGGGGGGATCCTCTTGCAGCCCTCTGCCAACGAAAATGCAACCCCCCCCCCCCAGCTCCATTTTCCCTGGCAGAGGCGCTGCGAGCCACTCCTATGCTGTTCCCTGGAGGGCCCGTGGGCCACATCCAAGCACCCTACGGGGGTAGATCTGGCCCCCCGGCCTTGAGTTTGACGCCCCTGATCTAGAACCTTAGTTACTAGCAGCTCTGGGCTTTCAGCAGAGCATCACATAAATATTTATTGAAACCACAATTTAAAAAGCGAACCATCATGATGGCACTCACGTGTTCGATCTCGGTTCCAGGCGTGGCAGGTGATTGGCTCAAGTAAGAACTGGTGTAGGGACATTCTGGCAGAAGGATCTTAAAAGTCTAAACGGAAGATTAAAAATCAGCCGGTTGTTTACATGTCAAACCATAAAGGTAATGGAGAGAGAGGCTGCAACCCATAGCATGTACTCAAGTGGATTCTTTAAATTGGGATTGGGAAAGAAAGGAGCCCCCTGCCTTCCCAAGATCACGTAGCCCCAAGCAGGCCACGGAGGTGATACGCAGCCGGAAATGGAAGCAAAGTGAATCATCTGAATGTATACATCAAATCAATGACTCTCATACGCTGGAATGAGCCCATAATCAGGGCAGCGTGAGGATAAAACAGGTAATTCATCTAATGTCTCTCCAAAACTGACCCAGCCTATCTGCAGACAGGAAGCTACACAGACTCTGCCCTTTGGATTCGTTTATGGTTCAAAGGATTACCCAAGGCTAGCTAGAAAATGGATTTTATTCAGTGGCCTGTGCATACTTTGCATTCATTTCCATTTCAATTGCCTTAGGAGTCCTTCAGATCAAAACAGGAGTTGCAATTTCTGTCTGTCTCGATGGATCTATCCGATTTCTATCATTTGGCCTCCGGGAATAGAGAACACAGCATCCAGTTGATTAAAAAAAAAAAAGTCCACCCTTTCCCCCTAACTCTGTACTTCTCTGCTACAAGGTGGAGTAAAGGGAAATCCACCTTTGCGCCCATCCTAGAAAGAAACCAGCAAATATTTTTGCTGGCCTACTTTCTAGATTAGAAATTTGAACCGCAGAAAATACAATGGCTGCCAACCTCCTTTCCGTTGAGGACCTGCGCACTGCACAAGTCAAAAAGAGGGCTGGGAAAATATCTACAGACCCCTCGCATCCTGGTCAAAAATTGTTTCAACTCCTACTCTCAAAACGACGGAGGCTATAGAGCACGGCACACCAAAACAACAAGACACAAGAACATTTTCCCCTGAGAGCCATCACTCTGCTAAACAAATAATTCCCTCACCACTGTCAATAATTTACTAAGACTGTATTACTATAATTTTTCTCTTCCTTCCTAGTTATCTATCTCTCCCAATTTATGATTATAACCATGTTGCTTGTATCTTTCAATTTATATTGTTTTCATTGTTTGCTAGTACGATTTGATAGCTTATCACCCTGACTATCACTAAGTATCTTTTTATTCTTGATTAATGTATTTTATTCTCCTTATGTACACTGAGAGCAGATGCACCAAAGACAAATTCCTTGTGTGTCCAACCACACTTAGTCAGGAAAGAATTCCATTGTCTTCCCATTCCCAATTTTATATTCCAATATCTATTCTATTCTATTCTATATTCCAATATCTATTCTATTCTATTCTATATTCCAATATCTATTCTATTCTATTCTATTCTATTCTATTCTATTCTATTCTATTCTAATCTAGATAGGAGAAAGGCAACTAAAGGAGTATCTTTTCTGGCTGAGCCCTTTTGTAAAAGAGGATTGCAGGATTGTAACTCTTTGTTGGTTTTATTAACAAAATTCAGCTTCCTTGGGCTGGGACTTCTCTTGACAGATGGATGGCCTCTCCTACACCCTATCATTACAATTAGCAATTCTTCTTCTTGTGCCAAATCTGTCATCAGACATTGGTGATCATGTTGGCGATCCTATTTTTATTAACAGCTGCACAAAAAACTCCTGTTGAGTTTTGTCCAAACCGGACCCTTAGATTCTGAAGTCACAATGTTCTTTCTTCTGCCTGGACCTCCTTGGCCTTCGATCTTTCCCTGGAGAGGATTAAGTGAAGGAAGCCCTATTTCTTTTTCCCAGGTAGATCCAAAATATTCCAGCTTTTTTTAATGGTTTTGATGATTTCCCCCTTGCTTTTCCCAGGCGGCTTCATCGCAATTCGTATAACACAACACCAACACACACATCGCATTACTAGAGCTTTTCCAATGTATTAAAGACATCCATCCTCCTTATTTCTGTGGATCTGAAAATCAGGATTGAAGACGTCGTGATCGAAAGGGGAGAGAAAGAGAGAACGATCCCCAAAGATTCATTCATTCATTGATTTGCACGGATTTTTTTTTTTAAGTCCCGCTTTTAGAGCACTTATAGAATGTGAGCAGAGGGTCTTCGACTTACGACCCCTCGGTTGTTCAGTGAGAAAGTTGTTCAGGGAGCTTCGAGTCCCTTTGGGGAGAGAGAGCGGGTTATAAATAAAATTTATTATTATTATTATTATTAGCTTCGCCCTATCCTTGTTCGGGGAATCCCTGCAGTCGCTAAACAAGTCACGCGGCCGTTAAGCGAACGTGCCAGGAGGTCAATCAGGGGACGCCAGGACGCCACGACCGTCGTAAGTGCGAGTCAGTTGTCAAATATCCGAATGGAAACTCCGTGACCGTGGGAGGGGACGCCGTAAGTGTGAAAAACGGTCGTTAAGTGTGAAAAACGGTCGTTAAGTGTGAAAAATGGTCCCAAATGCCTTTTTTTCAATGCTGTTGTAACTTAGGTCACTAAACGATCTGTTGTAAGTCGAGGACTGCCTGTAGCTCCCCATCTCATCGTTATTGAAAGCCAAGAGCACCGCTTTGGTCCCATTTCCATGAAATTATAGCATTTTGAGGGGGGCTGACATACATTTCTTCTCCCTGAAGGGGTTCGGGCGCCCCCCTCCCGTTAAGGAAGACCTCTGCCCCCCCCTTTTGCCCTCCCCCGGCCTTCACTCACCTCCCGGGCCTGAGGGAAGCGGGGCTCGCGGACTCTGGTCAGTCAACGCGGCTCCGCTCCTCGAGAAGCGACCGACGGCAATGACAGGAAGGCGCGGTCGCCAAGCAGGGCCCGGCTCTGGGACAAGGGCCACTGCGCCTGCGCAACCGTCCCCCCTCCTCGGTGCTGTAGCGCGCCTGCGCGGTGGAAACCCAAGACCTCTCCCTCTGACCTCTTCTCCCGCCACGCCTCCTCTCCGCACTGGGCGGGCAGCGCTAATTGCGCCTGCGCGCGGGAGGGCTGCGTTCGGGAAGGGAGGCGTTCCTCCCTGACTGCGCTTGCGCGAGGAAACAGGTTGAGTTGGGGAGGAGGGGGGAAAAAAAAAAAGGCAAGACGGGGTGATGTAGTGCGCCTGCGCGGGTGTGGAGGACAACAGGGCGTGGGAATGGTACCGGCGCAGAGTTTCTCGAGATTAAATGAAAGCGAGATAAAAAGTTGTTTTTGTGAAATAATCTCGGGCACAGGAGCAATATTTGCAGAAGGGGCTGGGTTGTTTTTCCCCACGTAGATAAATGCATGGGTGCAGGGCATGGAGGGTGTCAATTGTTGCACCCTGCCAATTTATGTTGTTTTCCCCAACAGTTTTCCTGCGGTTTGCAATTTTGGGGAAGGGGCCACCAGTTGAAATGCAGCCCACTTTCTGTTAGGCTCGAAGAACAGAGCTGGAAGGGACCTTGGAGGTCTTCTAGTCCAACCCCCTGCCTAGGCAGGAAACCCTTATAACAGTTCAGACAAATGGCTATCCAACATCTTCTTAAAGACTTCCAGTGTTGGGGCATTCACAACTTCTGGAGGCAACTTCTGTTCCACTGGTTAATTGTCCTCACTGTCAGGAAATTCCTCCTCTGTTCTAAGTTGCTTCTCTCCTTGATGAGTTTCCACCCATTGCTTCTTGTCCTGCCTTCAGGTGCTTTGGAGAATAGTTTGACTCCCTCTTCTTTGTGGCAGTCCCTGAGATATTGGAAGACTGCTATCCTGTCTCCCCTGGTCCTTCTTTTCATTAGACCTACCCAGTTCCTGCAACCGTTCTTCATATGTTTTATCCTCCGGTCCCCTAAGCCTCTTTGTTGCTCTTCTCTGCACTCTTTCTAGAGTCTCCACATCTTTTTGACATCGTGGCAACCAAAACTGAATGCAGGATTCCAAGTGTGGCCTTCCCAAGGCCTTATAAAGTGGTATTAACCCTTCACGTGATCTTGATTCTCTCCCTCTGTTGATGCAGCCTAGAACTGGGTTGGCTTTTTTGGCAGCTGCTGCACACGGCTGGCTCCTATTTAAAAGGTTGTCCACTAGGACTCCGAGATCTCTCTCACAGTCACCACTATTGAGCAAGGTGCCACCTATACTGTCCCTGGGCATTTGGTTTTTCTTGCCTAAATGTTTCCAAAGAAGGGATCCACCTGAGCATGAGGAACTGCCCATCTCATGCAAGTTTTCCTTGGAAATAAAGAATCTCACCCGGAAAAATAATTCCACTTTCTTATTATTTGTAGAACATAAATGATGTTCATGCCGGCCACATGACCACGGAGGCATCTTTGGACAGCTCTGGCTCTTCGGCTTTGAAACAGAGATGAGCACCGCCCCCTAGAGATGGGAACGACTTGCACATATGTGCCAGGGGAAGCTTTACCTTTACCTATCATTCCCAAGGTATTTTGCTGTTGGGGAAACATGAGTAGTTGTGCCTCAAACACCCTCCGCCCCCCAAAGGATGTGTTTCCCTAACTGCACAGTCCACGACTTACAACTTACAATTAGGACCGGAGCTTCCGCCGCTGAGTGAAACCGTTATTAAATGAGCCACCACCTCTTCTTTTGGTTGTGAAGCAAGTCAACACATGGAAGATCATGTGACAGCCGTGGCCAGGAGGGCGTTTTACCAGGTTCGCCTGGTTCGCCAATTGCGCCCCCTATTGGATCGGGACGCCCTTCGCACAGTCACTCATGCGCTCGTGACATCCCGACTGGACTATTGTAACTCTCTCTACATGGGGCTCCCCTTGAGGTGCACCCGAAGACTTCAGCTGGTCCAGAATGCAGCCGCGCGAGCAATAATGGGTTTCGCAAGGTATACCCATGTAACACCGCTCTTGCGCGAGCTGCACTGGCTACCTGTCGTCTTCCGGGTGCGCTTCAAGGTGTTAGTTATCATCTTCAAAGCGCTCCATGGCTCGGGACCTAGTTACCTGCGGGATCGGATCCTGCCCCATACCTCCTCACGGCCGATTCGCTCCCACAGAGAGGGACTTCTCCGGGTGCCGTCCACTAGACTCTGTCAGCGGGCGACGCCCAGGGGAAGGGCCTTCTCTGTGGCGGGCCCAGCCCTCTGGAACGATCTTCCCCCCGATATTAGGACAACTACGGACCTCCGCTCCTTCCGTTTAAAATTAAAGACACATCTTTT
This sequence comes from Rhabdophis nuchalis, assembly GCA_039707465.1. Taxonomy (NCBI): domain Eukaryota; kingdom Metazoa; phylum Chordata; class Lepidosauria; order Squamata; family Natricidae; genus Rhabdophis; species Rhabdophis nuchalis. Next base: position 22,452,812 of record CM077652.1, on the reverse strand, counting down.
TCGCCTGGCCGGCCTTGGGTAGTCTCTTTTAAGGTAAGGGGTTTTAGGGGTTGTTTTAATTTAGTTTATGGGTTTTTAGCGCAGGATCAATTTAATTTATTTTTAACCTTGTATTTTGTTGTGGTCTTATTTGTGTTTTTAATTTGCCTGTGCCCCGCCTCGAGTCGCTTTGGGGAGAGAGAGCGGGATATAAAATTAAATTATTATTATTATTATTATTATTTAAGCAAATCTTTCTTGTCCCATTAACTTACCGTGTTTTCCCCAAAATAAGACAGGATCTTATTTTCTTTTGACCCCCGAAATAAGCGCTTGGCCTTATTTTCGGGGAGGTCTTATTATTTTTGAGGTGCAGGAGGCGGCGAGCGTGGTCACCTCATGGCTGCTGCTGCTGTGTTGCAATATTTTCAGGGAGGGCTTATTTTTGTGCATGCGGTCAACCCCCCCCCCCCCCAATTGAGCTAATTATCCAGGGAGGTCTTATTTTGGGGGAAACAATGGCTTTTTGGAAGTCGGCTGGGAAAGACACAAATAATCACATGGCAGACAAGCACCCCCAAGGACATTGCCAACGTCACCAACACAGGGCAGTTGCCAAGGGCTCCAATTTCAATCATGGGACCACGGAGATGGTCGTAAGTGTGAGGACGGTCGTAAGTGTGAGGACAGATTGTGCCAGTCGTTTTTAAAGGAAGGGGGGGGGGGAATCACGGGAAAGCAAAGGACGCCATCAAATCTCTCTTTTCCCCAAAGGATGAAGCTTTATTCAGACTAAAGGGGAAGATTGCTCCGAGTAGGGTAGCGTTTGCAAGAGACAGCCTAAACTGGACCTCCTCCTCGTGTTTTCCGTCCTTGACATGAAAACACAAACAGACTGCATTCAGAACAGACGCCTTGACTCTTGAGAACCTGTCCACGCTCCATCACCTTCTTGATGAAGAAAACTGGACGCTTGGACGGATGGTCAGCGGACCCCTTTTCTTCCCCCAAAGGGCCAAGAAGCTCTCCTTCCAAGCCACTCTCCTTCTCCTACTTTCTTGCAAGTGCCTTCATAAACCTCTTCGGGCTGCTCCAGTCCTCCCTACGGCGGCGAGCAATCGTCCCACGGTGCAGCCGCCTGAGATGCTTAGCCTGCCAGACTAGAAAGGAATGGCGATTTAGCTGGGGCAAGCCAAGAGGGAAGAGAGAAGGAAGCAGAAGAGAAGAAGGCACCAAGGATGGTGACCGACCAACCAGCAACCAACAGCTTAGCCAACCCTGCTATAGGCAGGGCTGGGTTCCTGCCAGTTCTAAGCTCTTCTCTAGAAGAGGTTTCACAAATCCACAGGGCCGTTGAGAACCGGTTCCAGCTCCCTCCTCCCGCCCGTCCGCCCATCCTCAAGATGAAGAGCGAGAGGAGGAATTCTGGGAGTTGTAGTCCACAAGTCTTAAAGCTATCAAGTTTGAACACCCTTGGGGTTTTTTTCCCCCTAAAGAGTGAGGGGAGCGAGGGTCTTGCAACTTGACAGGCTTTTAAGACTTGCGTGCTTCAAATGCCAGAGTTCCTGAGCCAACATTTTGGTTGCTAAGCAAGAGCGTTGTTAAGTGAGTTTCGCCACATTTTGCAGGTTGGCCGTGCCCACCCAGTCACATGACTGCCAAGCCACTCCCACCCGGTCACATGGCCAGCAAGCCACTCCCACAAAACAGGCCACACCTACAGAAGAGGTTCTAAACAAAGGTTGAAACCCACCACTGGCTATAGGCCATATCAACCTACAAGGTTCAAACACGTATTACCCATAAATCATAGGACCTGGAACCCCACTCAGTCAAGGGGGGAAGGTTTTCCTTCCAGGCCACTGTGGCGAAGCGATGCCATACCTACCGGCTGCAGGGCTAGAGGGGAGCTTCATTCCTCGGCAACCGACTTGGAGCTGCCAGATTTGGAGACCTGGATGATCTCCACGGATGTGAAGGCTTTGCCGGTGGAGAGGCGGTGCCTGGTGCGAAGTTTGTTCAGGGCGGATTCCGCCATGCCTGCTCTCTCTTCAGCGTCGTCCAGCTCGTGCACCGTTTTCCGGTACCTGGCCAAGCTCTGGTTGGCTTGCTCCTCCTGCAATGGAGAGGAGGGCTTGTTTTTGCTTATGTGTGAAACGCGTTTGTGTCGCTGCCCCAACTCAACCGACATAAGGGCCAAGTTTGGTCTAATGGTTAAGGCACCAGGCTAGAAAACAGGAGACCGGTCCTCATCAATCAGAATACAGCTGGACTCGACCTTGGAGGTCTTCATCGCGAAATCTCCAGAACCGTAAAGCCTACAAAATTTGGCACATATGTTCCTCTTGGCTTCTAGATGCTCGCTAAGAGAGGATTTTTTGAAATGACCATCACATCCTTGGTCTTTCTTATGCAGTAATTAACCCGTTCTGATGCTAAAGAGTTCTACTCCCCCTCCTCACCTGAAAAGAACTCTGTTCCAACTGCCAGTTGCCTCACATTCCATTACTTCCGTTCAAACTGCCAGACGTTCCACTCCTTCACTCAGGAACAGCCTGGGGCACCTTACAATACTAAACATCAGTACCTCATCAAAATGTCTACTCCTTCTATCTATGGAACTGCTTCAGGACTCAAGATGGCGGGAGCCATATTCCCTTATGTGTTTCAATCACCGACCACCACTCAGCCAATGGATTGTGAACCAAATTTCTCCTGGCTGAACCGGCTGAATCCCACCCCTGGATCAATCCTGATCATAGTATGTATGTATGTGTGTGTGTGTAACTACACGCACACACCCCTAAAACTTTATAACTAAGCTAACTATACTATTTGTCTGTGTTATAGTATAACTATATATATAGTTTTATCTATAACTATATTATAGTTATATAGTTTAGTCATAGATATAAAAACTATATATCGTCAAGGGCCACCGTATGCTTAAAAGTGACGTACAGACTCCTCAATCTGCCTCTTGTAGATCTTCAGCTTGTTCTGCAGTTTTTCCACCAGTTCCTGCATGCGCTGGTTGGTCTTGTGGTCCTCCTCCGTCTGGAAGACCAACTCCTTCAGGCGCCGCTCGTTCTTGTGCAGCAGCTTCACCGTCTCCACGTGGCGCTTTTGTTCGGAGTCCAGTTCGGTGTCCAGTTCCTTGATCTGCAAAAGGAAACCGAGGCCAAGGTTGTGAGGGTCTACTTCCAAGGGGGGAAAAGGGAAGGTCATAAGACGGGCACGACCGCGAGAAACAATTGTGTCGCTTTATAGTACACTGGTGAGACCACGCTTGGAACACGGCATCCAGTTCTGGTCACCATGATATGAAGAAAAGATTCTAGAACAGAGGTCACCAACCTTGGCAACTTGAAGCCTGGCGGACTTCAACTCCCAGAATTCCCCAGCCAGCTTGCATGACAATAGAGTAGCTTTCCTAGACCAGGGGTCTCCAAACTTGGCAACTTGAAGCCTGGCAGACTTCAACTCCCAGAATTCCCCAGCCAGCTTGCATGACAATAGAGTAGCTTTCCTAGACCAGGGGTCTCCAAACTTGGCAACTTGAAGCCTGGCAGACGTCAACTCCCAGAATTCCCCAGCCAGCTTGCATAACAATAGAGTAGCTTTCCTAGACCAGGGGTCTCCAAACTTGGCAACTTGAAGCCTGGCAGACTTCAACTCCCAGAATTCCCCAGCCAGCTTGCATGACAATAGAGTAGCTTTCCTAGACCAGGGGTCTCCAAACTTGGCAACTTGAAGCCTGGCAGACGTCAACTCCCAGAATTCCCCAGCCAGCTTGCATAACAATAGAGTAGCTTTCCTAGACCAGGGGTCTCCAAACTTGGCAACTTGAAGCCTGGCAGACGTCAACTCCCAGAATTCCCCAGCCAGCTTGCATAACAATAGAGTAGCTTTCCTAGACCAGGGGTCTCCAAACTTGGCAACTTGAAGCCTGGCAGACTTCAACTCCCAGAATTCCCCGGCCAGCTTGCATGACAATAGAGTAGCTTTCCTAGACCAGGGGTCTCCAAACTTGGCAACTTGAAGCCTGGCAGACTTCAAGTTGCAGAATTTTGGGAGTTGAAGTCCACCAGGCTTCAAGTGGCCAAGGTTGGAGACCCCTGTTCTAGAAAGTGTGCAGAGAAGAGCAACAAAGATGATAAGACGTCTGGAGGCTAAAGCATATGATGATTGACTGAGGGATCTAGGTGCGTCTAATTTGAAGAAGAGAAAGGACTAAGGGGGACCTGACAGCATCTTCCAATATTTGAGGGGCAGAGAAGAGGGTGGGGTCAACCTATTCTCCAAAACACCTGAAAGCAAGACAAGAAACAATGGAAGCTAACTAGGGAGAGAAGCAACCTAGAACTAAGGAGACATCTTAAAGTATTTTATATATTCATGTCTTTGTTGTTTTTATTATGCCTGTTCACCGCCCTGAGTCCCGCAAGGGAGAAGGGCGGTATACGAATTCAATAAACATTAACATTCCTGACAGAGAGACCAATTAATCCGTGGAATAACTTGCCTTCAGAAGTTGTGAGTGCTCCAACACTGGAAGTTTTTAAGAAGAGATTGGACAACCACTTGTGTAAGAACTCCTAGCTTGGGCAGGGATTGGACTAAACCTCCAAGGTCCCTTCCAATACTACAATTCATGAAAAGGCTACTACAATCTCCCCATAAAAAACACTTGTCCGGGATGGTATAAGATCCTTGACCAAGGGGTTTGAGTAGAAGGCTTCCTGACAACCCTATGATTCCATGTCCCCTGACCCTGGTCAGATGCCACAAGGAACATGGGAAGCGAAAAGGAATTATAAATACCATCAGCATAAGATGGATAAGAGGCTGAAATACACCAAGTAAATGAGATGAAGAATGGGAAGTAGAGGAGAGAGATAAGGAAAGAAGAGAGGGATAGGAGAGAGGGGGGGGGAAGAGGAGGAGAGAAAGGAGGAGTGGAAAGGGGAGAGGAGAAGGAGAGAGGAAGGGGAAGTAGAGAAGGGAAGGATGACAGGGAAGAAAGGAGGTAGGGAAGAGGAGGAATGGAAAGGAGAGAGAGGAGAAGGAGAAGTAGAGAAGGGAAGGACGGCAGAGGGAAGAAAGGAGGTAGAGAAAGGGAGAAGAAAGTGATGGATAAGGTACAAATATGGTCTATGGAGAGCAGAGGAGCCAATAATTGTTTTGGGGAGTTGATGGCAGGACGAATCGATGTAAACATTTAATAACGCAATACGATGTTAGCTATGTAATAGTATTCACGTGGTTATATGTTATGAAAATGAAAAAAATAAACTTTATAAAAAGAAGAACATGGGAAGCGTTAGGAACTGGAAATCGGATGGAGGAAAGGTTCTTACCCGTGTCTCCAGCTTCATGATGGTCCTTTTCCCACCTTTCAAAGCCAGCTGCTCAGCTTCTTCCATCTTGACCTGGAGGTCCTTGATGGTGATCTCGTAGTTCTTCTTGATCTTCTCCAGGTGCATGGAGTGATCCTGTTCCTGCCGCAGCTCTTCAGCCATGCGGGTGGCCTGGAGGGGAACGAAGCGAAAGGGAATTAACAACTGGAGGGGGACCGGACTTCACACAAATATTTTGAATTTTGCAAGGGCTGAGAGAGAGAGTTGCAGGCTCCAGAGGTTGTCCGTCCTTGCTTTGTCCAACCTGCCAGAGTTCTAGGCAACAATGATAGCTCCCGGGGCCAGAGGACACCTTTGAAAAAAACTGTCCTGTTGTTACCAAGATGGGTGAAATATCAAATTAAAATTTAAAACAAACAGAATAAAAAATAAGAAAAGAAAATAAGGAATGAAATGAAAAAGGAAAGGAAAAGAAAACGAAGAGGAAAAGGAAAAGAAGAAAAAGAAAAGAAATTTTTTTAAAATAAAACAAGAAAATAAATAAATAAAAACTTGTGACAAGATGGCTGAAAAATTAAATTCAATTTAAAAAATGGAATAAAAAATAAGAAAAGAAAATAAGGAATGAAATGAAAAGAAAAGAAAGAAAAAAAAATAAGAAAATAAATAAAAACTTGTCACAAGATGGGTGAAAAATAAAATAAAAATAGAATAAAAAATAAGACAATATAATAAGAAATGGGATAAAATAAAATAAATGAAACGCAAAAGAAAAAAAAAATAAAAAATAAAAAAAATTGTTACAAGATAGGTAAAAAATAAAAGAATAAAGATAAAAGAATAAAATAAAATAAATATATATATAAATAAAAGGAAAAAGAAAAGAAAACAAATAAAAGGAAATAAAAGATAAGAATGAAATGAAAATAAAATAAGGAAGAAATAAAAATATATCATATCATATAATCAAATAAGAAATGGAAAGCCCTCTTGTCATTCGAAGGAAAATAGACCAAGGGAAGTTTCTTCCAGATCCAGAAGCACAAACTCACATCCACCACAGCTTTCTTCGCCCTCTCGTCCACCGATCGGAATTCGCTGATGAGCTCCTCGTGTTCGTTGCTGATGCGCGTCAGGTCAGATTCCAACTTGCGTTTGATCACTAGCAAGCTCTGGTTCTGCAGAGGGAAGAGAAGATCCTCAAAGTAGGACCTGTTCAACCAGGGGAGCAGTCAAGCTATGGATCCCGGACCCTCCTTCAGGATGGATGGCCACTATGAAATCATGGTTGTTTCCTTGTGCAACCGCTGACCCTCGCCTCCTAAGGACCTGATAAGCCGGTGGTAGATCAACTGTTGACTGACAAGATTTGTTCCTCATTATCTCCTCACAAGGCCAGATTGGGTGACTCAGGTGTGGCAAAGTTTGGGAACTTGTGTAATACGTAGATTAAAATATAATGGTTAAAAGTGATAGGCTTATTTAAATTCTTCTCTTCTTTTCCCTTCCCTTCCCTTCTCTTCCACTCTCTTCTCTTCTCTTCTCCATACAGCAGCCAGATCTAAGTAAGTACCCATTCCACAAGGTACGTTCCTGACCTTTGGGGGCGGTGCTCATCTCCGTTTCAAAGCCGAAGAGCCAGCGCTGTCCGAAGACGCCTCCGTGGTCATGTGGCCAGCATGACTCAATGCCAAAGGCGCACGGAACGCTGTTCCCTTCCCACCAAAGGTGGCTCCTATTTTCCTACTTGCATTTTTTACCTGCTTTCGAACTGCCAGGTTGGCAGAAGCTGGGAGGAGTAACAGGAGCTCACTCTGTTACGTGGCGCTAGGGATTCGAACTGCTGAACTGCCGACCTTCCTGTTTGACAAGCTCAGCGTCTTAGCCGCTGAGCCACCATTCCCCAAAGGCTTATTTAAGTATTTCTCACCCTAGGCCCCTTTCAGATGTGTGGACTTCAACTCCCAGAATTCCCCAGACAGGTTTGCACAAACCTGAAGGTTGTGCAGGTTACAAAACACTGGTTTAAATTAAAAAAAAACAAAAAACACAGTGAGGCAATGGCCTGTTTTTCATGGCCAGCCCCTCCTTCCTCAGAGGAGACGGAGGCCATAGGTGTTGACTTACGTGAACGTTGAGTTCGTTGTGCCTTTCGGAGACGTCCACCAATTCTTGCTCGATGAGCTTCCGTGAACGTTCGCTGCCCTCCAGGCCGGTGCGCACCTCTTCCAACTCCGTCTGGAGAAGGCTGAGCCGGCGTTCTTGAAGGTTGTACTGTTCCCTCAGCTCTTCGTGTTGGCGAGCATCTTCGTCCATCTGCATCTGTATGTCCTGGAGACAGAAAAGTGCCAGAGGCCCCATGCTTAGTCGGAGCTATCAGGGATCAAACCCTTTCCCAACCAGTTCTCTGCCGGGTTGCTGGGTGGGCATGGCCTCCTGCACTACGGCGGCAGGGGTAGGAGGCATTTTTACCTTCCCCAGGCTCCGGAGTCTTTCCTTGAGCCTCCAGGAGGGCAAAAATGACCTCCCACGGCCTCCGGAGGCCCTCCGAAGGCCAGAAATAGGCCCATTTCTGGAGTTCTGGAACTTCCGGGAAGCCTGCATTTCATCCTCCCTGAGTGTCCGTGTGTTCTCTGCACCTACCTGGCATCCAAAACAGGCCGCATGGAGACTCCTGGGTTTCGGAGGGGTGCGGTTGGGCAGGGCCAGCCAGTTCTTGCAACTACCGGTTCAGTGAACCAGATGTAAAATTAGCATCTGGTTCACATGAACCACTCCGAACCAGCTGAATCCAACCCATGGATAAATCCTGATCAACAGCGGGTAGAGAACCAAGAAATATGTCCAGGATGGAATCTCAAATCTACCTGCTGCTTTGAAACTTCCACCTTCCATCTAGGTTAGGACAAGAACTTGAGAAGGGAGTGGGGGGCTTGCCTTAAAAACAAACTCATGTTTAGCAAAGAAACGGGTAGGTGAAGTTCTCGAGGACTTTATTCTATAAGCGCCTACTTGTGGATATATGCTACAGTTTTGCTAATTCGTGTCCTACAATAAGCCTTCAAGATGAAGATTCCTTCTTGGTTGTAGCCTTTTAGGATAGCTTTCCTTTTTTTCTGGCTTTGAAGGCCTGGCTACATGTTCAACTGGTTCTTTCAAGATGAAGGTTCCGACATTGGGAACCTTCTCAAGAAGAGCCAGTGAAGTTGAGTGGTGGAAGAGCTGGACGAGGAGCAGGTTCTCATCTGCTTTCACCCACAGAAGCTTCCTAGAGGACCTCAGGCCAGATGTTCTGTCAGGTCAACCTATCTCACGGGACGGGTGTTGAGAGGAAAACAGAAGAAGGAGCTGCTCTATGGAGAAGACTCAGAAGTTGCTCTGCTCTCTTCTGGCCCCCTTTCCCGCAGCTTCTTTCACCTTGATCTGTTGCTGGAGTTTCTTCAAGGTCTTGACCAGCTCGCTGTTGTTCCTATTGGCGTGGTCCAGCTGGATCTCCATTTCATTCAGGTCTGTCTCCATCTTCTTTTTCAGCCTCAGGGCCTCCGCTCGCCCCTTGGCCTCCAGTTCCAGGCTAGACTGCAGAGATTCGATGGCACGCTGGTGGTTCTTCCTACAGAGGCGAGCAAACGTCATGGTCAGGCTCCAAAAACCAAGAAAGACCCCCTGAGATTCTTCTAAGTATTTTCCTTTATTGTTCCCCACTCTACAGACAGAATCTTGCCAAATGGAAGCAAAGCGCTTGCATATACTTTGAGAACTTCTAAGGAGGAGCTGACTTGACCGTCTTCCTTCCAAGGAAGCTATCTAAACTTTGCTGTCTCCTGGTCCTCTGGAATGCAGCCCCTCCCTCCTAATGTGGTGCCAGGTACAGTGCCCCCCCCCCAATTCCATCTCCCCAACCCACAACACCATTATGGCGATAATGGGAATTGTGGCACCAGTTTGGAGACCTCAGAGCCTTCCCCAAACTCCAGAACTGGCCCATATTCCTCCTCAACTTCCTCACTGTCCAAATCTGCTTCCAGCTCCACTGGCGGGCCACAACAGCTGTATAGGTGAGGATGGTGGGAGGGGGACTCTCACAACCTAACGGAGAATAATAGGTTTCAAACCTTGTAGCTTCAAATTCCTCCTCCTTCTCATGGATTCGCCTGTCAATGTCTGCCTTGACTTGGGCCAGCTCCAGCTGGATGCGAATCAGCTTGCTCTCTTCCACCTGTCAGCAAACAGAGGGGGGGGGGAGAATCATGGCCTCAGTTTCCCCAAGCAGGAAGCCCCAGTGTTCTTTTCACATGGCGAGGAAACCTTTCGCCTTGCCTTGAGGGTCCGAATCCTTGAGCCCATCTCTCTGAGGCAAGGATGCATGGGTGACAAAGAAGAACCAGAAGGATTGAACCAACGGAAGATGCTACCGTGTTTAGGGGTGGGCTTCCAAAATTTCAGCAATGGTTTCTCGGCCTGGTTGTTGGGTGGGAGTGGCCTAGTTGGCCTTCTGCACCAGGGTGGGGAGTGGGGGGTCATTTTTGCCCTCTCCGGACTCAGGAGGCTTTCTTCGAGCCTCCGGGAGAGTGAAAACGACCTCCCAGGCTCTGGAGGTCCTCCAAACTTGCGATAGGCCTATTTTTCGCCCTCCCTGAGCCTCTGCATGCACCCTGCAGTTACCTGCATCCAAAATGGGCCATGTGGGGACTTCTGGGAGGGGCAGGGTGGGGTGGGCGAGGCCAGCCAGGAGTGGGTTCGCCTAACCGCACAGAATCTTAGCTAGAGATTCTCCTGAACCCCTGTGACCCCCACGGCCCACCCCCGATTCCACGTTCAACGGTACCTCCAGGGAAGACTCCACTTCCTCCAAGGCCACCTGGAGCTCGTCTTTCTCAATTTCCAACTTCTTTTTTATCTTCTGCAGCTCGTGGACACTTCTTCCTCCCTCGCCCAACTGGTCGATGAGATCCTTGATTTCCTCTGAATGAAAAAAAAAGAAAAGAAAGATGCACGTACAGATACTTATTCAAGCTGACCAGAGGCTGCCCCCACAAAAAAATAGAGAGGGTCAACCTATTTCCCAAAGCACCAGAAGGCAAGACAAGAAGCAACGGATGGAAACTATTCAAGGAGAGAAGCCACGTGGAAACGTCCTAGCAGTGAGGACAATTAACCAGCGGAACAACTTGGCTCCAGATGTTGTGGATGGATCACTGGATGAATCCAGTGGAAGTTTTAGATAGCCACTTGTCTGGAATGGTATAAGGTCTCCTGCTTGAGCAGGTGGCTGGACTAGAAGAACTCCAAGGTCCTGTGTTCTCATTATTATTATTGTCAAAAACCAGCTGGGAAAGTCCCAAAAAATGGTCACGTGACCCTGGGGCATTTAGAATACTTTCCAAGGTCCTGAATTTTGATCACATGACAACAGGGATGCTACGATGGCCCTAAACTCAAGGACTGGTGGTAAATATCCACTTTTCAGTGCCGTTGTAACTTTGAGTTGTTGCTAAATGAATGGCTTTCCATCGAGGACGACCTGAACTCACCCTGAAGAGTCTTGTTTTCCTTCTTCACGGATTCCAGCTGCTCCAGGGCTTCCTCATAGGCCGTCTTGAGCTTGAAGTTCTCCGTCATATACATGCGACATTCCTTCTGGGAATTGTCCACCTCCAGTTGGAGCTCCTCACACTTCTGCTGCCATTCAGCCAGCATCTTGTCAAAGGCCCGTTGTTTCTTATCCAGGGCGGCACAGGCCGCGTTGGCCTTGGGGAAGAGAAGAAGACAAGCATCACCCTCAGCCTTGAGGTCCACCACGGATGATCTTGCTTGTGCTCCAAGCCTTGTCTCTCGGTCTTCGTCATTCTCTGTTTCTGAGGTTCCTTCTAACAAGAAACCTGTCAGGTTTCCAAAAGGTGCCCTAATGTTCCCAAGAAGAGACTCTCATCCCCAGGAACATCAGTTTAACCCTTGTTATTTTACCTTTTCAAGATCCAAAGTGAGATCTTCTACTTCCATCTGGAGCTTCTGCTTGTACTTTTCCATGCTGGCTACCCGAGCTTGCGCTGTTTCGGCCGCTTCCTCTGCTTCCTGAAGACGGGCAGTCAGTTTTCTCCTGCAAGCAGACCCCAAAACAAGAAAAAAAACAATGCCCCAGATATGAGATGGGTCAAACGATGATGATAACCTTCTAGATATCAACGAACTTCTCAGAATCCCTCATCAGGTTGCCAGGTGTCCTAAGACCTACAACCTGCTCTCTACCACCTTACTCACTTAGTCTCTTCCAGCTCCTCTGTTCTCTGAATAGCATCGGTTTCATATTTGGTCCTCCAGGTTGTAACTTCGGTGTTGAGCTTGGAGACCAAGCGCTGGAGCTCGGCTTTGCCGGTTTGCTCTTCCTCCAGCTGCTCCTTGATCAAATCCAGGTCGTGTTTGGTGTTGGCCAGACTGACCACTGCAGCACTGCGGGCCTAAGGACAACCACAGTTGTGGCACATGAATGTCCTTTCCCCATATTTCCTTATTTCCTTTTCTTTGTTTATAGTTTCTCTTATAAAAACCTCAGATGAAAATCATAATTGGCCACTTCTTAAATTATCAGAAAACAAGCTTTATGGATAGTTAATTTCTGAATTTCTGGCAAATCTTGACCATCTCCCTAAAAGCCAAAGTCTGTTGGTTTTTTTTGTAGGAGATGTCCCCAAAATTACACTATTTGCTTTTAGGACAACCTCCTATAGTGCCATGATGAAGTTTCTCCAAGATGCTGGGATCTGTGGTCAAAGCCCCCCCGTGAGGAACATCAACACGTGAGGTCTTGGCATGCTCTGATTCTCAACCTTCAGGTGAATTTGGAGTTCTTCCTTCGGAGTCCTCTGTGCTTGGCTTCCGTCATTTGGGTTTTCATCCGCAGATGAGCCCATCGTTCCAAGAACTTACCTTGGACTCTTCGTCCAGCTGTCGCTTGAAGTCGTCCACTTGAGAAGCGAGGGATGTCTTGACACGAAGGACTTGATTGAGCCGTGACTGACCTTCTTCATGCTCCCGGCTCAGCTCGTTGTTCTCAGCTGCCGGGAAAGGGTTGAAAAAAGGAATGGAGGAGAACAAATGGAGGCTGGAATTGCCAGCGGTCAGGGTCAACATCTGTACGGTTGGACAACTCGATGAAAAATGCAACAAAATAAAAGAGCGGGACCCTGGAGGGTCGCCCGAGGAAGCCAACCTTGGAGCCTGTTCCTCACGGCGTTGATTTCTGCTTGATTCCTCTCCATCTCAGCCAGCCGGGCGTTGACTTCAGCCAAGTTGTCCTCCAATCTGCGGACATGAGCTTCAGCATTAATCTGTACGGATGTAGAGGAGAAGAACAACTTCAGAACAACCCAGAGTTCCCGCTTACATTTCAACAAAACCAAACAGCAACCCTTGGAACTGGACTCTGCTGCAGGGAACTAACAGTAGTATAGGACTTGTCTGGGCCCCAGAATTACAGAAGACATCTTGAGGTTCTTCTTGTTGTGGCCCTGTGGAGCTGGCAGCAGTCAGACAGTGAGGAGGGTTGGGGAGGAGCATGGGCCAGTCCTGGTGGTTGGGGAAGGCTCGGACAAGGGCTCTGCGTTAGAGGCAGAGAAGGGACCGAGGCCATTTGGCAGTGAGGCAGAGGAACAGCTGGAGCCTGTTCCCAGTGTGCGCATGCACAGAGCTGCCAGAAGAAAAGAACAGCTCAGAAATCTGGGTCGAATTGGGAGTAAAGCCACAGGTGGAAGGTATTTAGCCCCTCCCATAGGACATAAAAGAGGAGCAAAAGGGGAGTGGGCTTTTGCAGGAAACAATTTGTTTGTTCATGCATTAGTTCTTTTCAGGAGTGTGAAGATCTGTCCGTGAATCTCGGAGACTCTGTGCCCAGTCTTTCCTTCCACAGCACCTCATTTGGAAAATATTGACATGGCAGCTTTCCAAGCTAGGTAAGGTCTGTGGTCATAAATACTCCTTTGAAGGACTCTTTGCCAGGCCTTGGCTGGATGTGAACGAGAGGAATTCACATTCGTTTAACAAAAGAGGTTTTGTAGGGACTAGGACTCTGCCTCCTTCTTTTTGGGATAGTCTAGGTCAGAACACTTCTAAGCAATACCCTTTATCATTCCTCACCTGTGGACAGAATCTTGCCAAGCTGAAAGAACTACTTGCACCATTAAATATATACTCAGAGGTTCTAGGGAGGAGCTGACCTAACCTTCTTCCTCCCAACCAACCAACTAAACTTTGCTCTCTCCTGGTCCTCTGGAATGCGGCCCCTCCCTTCTGGGAATCCAGAGCCTATTCCATCACAGTATTGCATCCAGGAGCTCAATCCATCAAAGGTCTCAGTCAAGATCTACCACGTTCCTGACTTTGCCTCTTCAACCACGTGTGGTTGGAGGATGACAGAGAGAAGATGTCGGTTGAGGATCCAGCCCCGAGGTTGGGGTTCCCAACCTCGCGCGATGGCATTTTTCGCCCGTCTGTCCTTCCGTCGTACCTTGGATTTCTGGACGTTTTCCATGCTGCTGCTGAGATCGTCAATCTCGGCCTTCATGACCTGCTTGTCTTTCTCCAGCTTGGATTTGACCCTCTGCAGGTTCTCCACGTGTTCCGTCATCTCGGCCATGGCGTCGGTGTGCTTCTTGCGCAGGGTGGAGGCCGTGGCCTCGCTCTGCAAGGCGGCCTCTTCCAGTTCTCGCCGGAGCTTGAGCAGCTCGGCCTCCCGTTTGCGGTTCTGCTCAATCTGGGCGCAGAGAGAAGAGAGGGAATAAGAGGTATAAGCGTTCACCCTGCCTCCCCTTTGAAATCATCAACCCTGCTCTGATGTGGGGTCCCCAGCATTGTCTGGCCCCCCGTTGCTTCCACGGCTTGAAAACTCTACAACAAGAGAGGTGGCTGAGTGTCCTGTGGAGCAGGGGTCTCCAACCTTTGCAACTTTAAGTCTGAAGGACTTCAGTTCCCAGACTTCTCCAACCAGCAAAGCTGGCTGGAGAAGTCTGGGAGCTGAAGTCCTTCAGACTTAAAGTTGCAAAGGTTGGAGACCCCTGGCCCAGGCCCTGACACTGACAGCTTTGCTGGCTGGAGAATTCTGGGAGCTGAAGTCCTTCAGACTTAAAGTTGCAAAGGTTGGAGACCCCTGGCCCAGGCCCTGACACTGACAGCTTTGCTGGCTGGAGAATTCTGGGAGCTGAAGTCCTTCAGACTTAAAGTTGCAAAGGTTGGAGACCCCTGGCCCAGGCCCTGACACTGACAGCTTTGCTGGCTGGAGAATTCTGGGAGCTGAAGTCCTTCAGACTTAAAGTTGCAAAGGTTGGAGACCCCTGGCCCCGACACTGACAGCTTTGCTGGCTGGAGAATTCTGGGAGCTGAAGTCCTTCAGACTTAAAGTTGCAAAGGTTGGAGACCCCTGGCCCAGGCCCTGACACTGACAGCTTTGCTGGCTGGAGAATTCTGGGAGCTGAAGTCCTTCAGACTTAAAGTTGCAAAGGTTGGAGACCCCTGGCCCAGGCCCTGACACTGACAGCTTTGCTGGCTGGAGAATTCTGGGAGCTGAAGTCCTTCAGACTTAAAGTTGCAAAGGTTGGAGACCCCTGGCCCCGACACTGACAGCTTTGCTGGCTGGAGAATTCTGGGAGCTGAAGTCCTTCAGACTTAAAGTTGCAAAGGTTGGGGACCCCTGGCCCAGGCCCTGACACTGACAGCTTTGCTGGCTGGAGAATTCTGGGAGCTGAAGTCCTTCAGACTTAAAGTTGCAAAGGTTGGGGACCCCTGCTGTGAAGGATCCCTTCTTTTGAGCCTCAGTTTCTCAGCCTGGGAAATGGGCACGGCACAGTCATCAGCGACCTTGATGGAGGGAGGTTTACCTGAGATGTGGTAGCGCCTCCAGCTTCTTCAAGTCTGTCGGTAAGCTCTTCGAGTTCCCGGGAAAGGTCACTGCGTTGCTTCTCAATCTAAAAGCAAGATATTAATGTTATTGTCTTTTATTAAATGTTTATGCTGTTCATCTTCTCTATAGGGAGACTGTAGCTGGGAGTATAAAAAACTTTTTATTTATTTCTTTCTTTCTTTCTTTCTTTCTTTCTTTCTTGCTTTCTTGCTTTCTTGCTTTCTTGCTTTCTTGCTTTCTTGCTTTCTTCCTTCTCTCTCTCTCTCTCTTTCTTTCTTTCTTTCTCTTCCTTCCTTCCTTCTTTTTCTTTCTTTCTTCCTCTCTCTTCCTCTCTCTTTTTCTTTTTCTTTCTTTCTCTTTCTTTCTCTTTTTCTTTTTTTATTTCCCTTTCTTTCCCTGCTTCCTTTCTTTCCATATCTCTCTCTCTCTTTCTTCTTTCCTTCCTTTCTTTCTCTTTCTTTCTTTCTTTCTTTCTTTCTCCCCCTTCCTTTCTTCTTTTTCTTTCTTTCTTCCTCTCTCTCTTCCTCTTTCTTTTTCTTTCTTTCTCTTTTCTTCTTTCTTTCCCCCTCTCTCTTTCTTTTTCTTTTTCTTTTTTCTTTCCCTTTCTTTCCCAGCTTTCTTTCTTTCCATCTCTTTCTCTCTCTCTCATTCTTTCTTTTTCTCTCTTTCTCTCTTCCTTCCTTCCTTCCTTCCTTCCTTCCTTCCTTCCTTCCTTCCTTCCTTCCTTCCTTCCTTTCCTTTTTCTTCTCCAATACACTGCACTAAAAAGCTCCATAAATAAAGATGAAGAGACACAGCCAAGCAAGGGGAAAAGAGAAAAACAGAGTCAATGTTTAATTTATTTATTTTAGGGTTGTTTTTTCGTCCTGTCTTTGTTTTTATAAATAACTCAAAATGGTCAACATACTTAATACCTCTTCGTTTCTCCCCCAAGAACAACCTGGTGAGGTGGGATGGCCGGGCCAATGGAAAGATCCAACCTATTTTATCAAGATGTTCTTCCCCAAGTCTCTGACCAAACAGAGGTCACAGCTCCAAAACAGGCTGATTTGAACTTCTAGCCGTGTTTCGGGACAATTAGAAATTCTCAAGGTGTTCAAAAGAACCCTTAAAAACAAACGATTTCCGGAAACTTTTAATCCGGATGGTCTCTAACAAGGGAAAGTATTTTGCGGCTTGTTTGCAATTATGTCTCTAGGTCTGGCTGAAACAGTTTCTTTTTTGCTTTTTAACCGCTTTCTCCCTCGGGCTCTGAGTTTGGGCGGAAAATGGCTTCTCTTTGTCCCCGACTGACTACGACCTATGGAAAATTACCAGTGTCTCTTTGTGATTTGGACTTCCTCTAATTATTGATGAAGAATTTTCTTCTTTTGGATTTGTGTTTTCCTTTCTGGATTACCTTCGTTATTATACCTATGGAGTTGGAAAAGTGTTTCTCTACTGGTTTCTGAATTCTGCAGCTCTACAACTTTGAGAACTTTGGACTCCTGATCTGCCTCACCAGCCCCACCCTAAAAACGCCATTTTACTGGCACGGATTTTAATACCTAAACATGGCACAAGAAGCAACGCTGGCAAGCCTTGAACAAAGAATGACTGCCCTTGAATCTGTTATACAAAATTTGGTATTAGAAATTAAGGCCCAGAGGGCAGAAAATGTCATTTTTAAAAAGGAATTATTGGACACTCGAAAACAAGTGCTTGAGAATACACAGAAGAATGAAGAATTGAAAGGGGGGCTGGAGGGGGCTAAGGGAGAGATTAAAAATGTTTCTAATGAGGTTGTGGAAATAAATGGGCATGTGACTAGGATAGATATGGAAAGGATGACATATTTTTTGAGATTTCAGAATGTTTCTGAGATGGATGGTGAATGTCTCCCTGATCTTATGAGTACAATTATTGCAGACTATTTACATAAACCTAAAGATGAGATCAGAGGGGACATTGACCTAGTCTACAGAATAAATTCTGCATATGCCAGGATGAATGAAGTACCCAGAGAGATACATGTAAAATTTGTTAGAAGGTCAACCAGAGAGGAAATCTTGAAGGCGCAAAGAGGGAGTCCTATGATTTACCAACAAAAGGAGGTTACCATCTTGAAGCAGATTCCAAGAAAGATTAGAGAAGCTAGAAGGAAATTTTCCTTCTTGTCTAAAACATTGTTTGATCATGGGATCTGGTTCAAGTGGGTGATACCCGAAGGGATGCTGGTGTTCTGGGAAGGAGGTAGAGTGAAGATTAAAACAGTTGCTGAGGCGGAAGCCTTTCTTAAAAAACATTCCTCTGTCCTGGGAGAAGATCCAGGGGGGGCAGGGGGAGCCATGGCCCCGCCCGCTGGGGGCCCGGGGGAGAAGGTGGAAGATACAATTGCCAAGAGACTTAGATCTAAAAAATAACTTTGCCCTGGTTTTTTTTTGAGTAATATTGTATGATATTTGTAATCTGGATTTTTGTAATTGACTGTCAGTATATAACTGAAAAATTTAGGAATATGTACTTGCTCCCAGCTTGTAGTGTTATGTGAAATGTTTCTTTTCTTTCTTTTTAATAATGTAACTTGAGGTACCGGAGGAGCCGACGACTTTGACGTGACCACTCTCAAAATTTCTATGTATCCCTTACCCTACCCCAAAAAAATGTAAACTCAATAAAACTTTTTCAATATAAAAAAAAAAAAAAACGATTTCCAAATTCTGGACAGGATATTTCAACCATGACCTGGAGAATTTCAGAAACAGCTTTATTTTAAAATGTTTTGCATAGTCCTGCAATCTGTGTAAGGATTCTAAACTGGTTTGGAACTAGCATAAGCCATTGCTGTCTTGAACTGAATGGGCCACTTTCTCAAACAAATAAGAGGAAGTACTTTTTCACCCAGAGGATCCCTGGTCTATAGAACTCCCTGCCAGAAGAAGTGGTGACAGCTGTCAGCCTCGACACCTTTAAGAAAAGATGAGACGAGTTCATGGAGAACAAGGGTATCCATGGCTATCATGATGGATGCCTAAGGACACCCTCCGGGTGGGAGAGATAGGCAGGATATCTCTCAATGCCATTTGCAGGGAATCATAAGCAGGTGAAGACATCTGCTTGGGAAGACCCTGAAGCAAATGGGGAGCCACTGGGAGACAGAAGGCTGGACTGGATGGGCTGTGGCCTTTTCCGGCAAGGCTGTTCTTATGTTCTTATGTTCTTATGATTATGGAGAAATAGATTTACCTTCGCCCTTATGGATCGTTCGGCTTCCAGTTCTTCTTCCAACTCTTCAATCCGAGCCTATTAGAAGCAAAAGAATGCCTAGTTTAATGAAAAGAAGGACCAGGGGAGACAGGATAGCAGCCTTCCAATATCTCAGGGGCTGCCCCAAAGAAGAGGGAGTTAAACTATTCTCCAAAGCACCTGAGGGTAGAACAAGAAGCAACGGGTGGAAACTATTTCAAGGAAATAGCAAGCTAGAACTAAGGAGAAATTTCCTGGCAGTGAGAACAATGAATCAGTGGAACAGCTTGCCTCCAGATGTTGTGAATTCTCCAAGACTAGAAGTTTTTAAGAAGATGTTGGATAACCCTTTGTCTGAAGTGGAGTAGGGTTTCCTGCCTAAGCAGGGGGTTGGACTAGAAGACCTCCAAGGTCCCTTCCAACTCTGTTCTGTTCTGAATTAGCCGATCTGTCCTCGATCTGCCAATCTGTGATTGGCCAACTGGTTGATCCCTGTTTATTTCCATCTCTCCTCTTGGCACCAATTCAGTTCCTCGCCATTCTCATTTCCCCCCCATTCCTTTCAACCCACCTGAAGACACTTTTGATCAATTGTATTCCTTTCGTAAGGAGTTTTTAAGGAGAGATTGGAAAACAGTTTTGTCTGAAGTGGGTATTGGGTCTCCTGCTGGAGCAGCGGGTTGGATTGGAAGACCTCCAAAGCCCCTTCCAACTCTGTTATTGAGTGTTTGGAGGTAACTAAGAGACTCTTTAAAGCAGCCAAACCATATTCCAAACTGCATACCAAAATTGGGGGGGAAAGTTCCAGCAAAAATTGTATGCCTTCCCACCTTCTTGGGGAGGGGAAGAATGACATATATGAAGCTGCCTTTGGAAATGTTTGAAGACCATACAAGACTTGACTCCAGATGACCTCTTAAATGTTTTCTTCCATGGTCATCGTCAATTCCATCCCTTGGCAAATCTACTCTGGAAGCCCTGAGAAACTGAGCTGATATATATATATATATAGTAGTTTGAAATCTTAAGATGTGTCCTCTTAGAGTAGCCACATCTGGAGGGGGACAGGGGACCGGATACCATTAGCCAAAAGATGATTATGGAAAAGAGGTGGTGGAAGGAGGCAAATAGTGTCCGTCTGTCTTTCTCTCCCTTACCTGGTGCTCCTTCAGTTTTCTCTGAAGAGTGGAATTCAGAGCCTGCTCATCTTCCAACTTGGAGTTGATGGAATTGATCTCCATGTCTCTCCTGGAAGACAAGATACATCAGGCTTATTTAGAGACTCTGTGGGTGTGAAAATGTCTATGCAGGTTCTTCATCATCCTAGGTCACAGTTGTCCCAAAGGTGCTTTTTCAAGAGGCAGCTGGACTTCTCCTTGAAGACATTTTGCTTCTCATCCCAAGAAGCTTCTTCAGAACAACTTCTTCAAGATCTATGGAGATTCTCCATCCTCCAGGTTCTGGTTGTCCCAAAGGTGCTTTTTCAAGAGGCAGCTGGACTTCCTGGCTTTTTCCTTGAAGATGTTTCACTTCTCCTCCAAGAAGCTTCTTCAGCTTTACAATACAATACAAGAGCAGAGTTGGAAGGGACCTTGGAGGTCTTCTAATCCAACCCCCTGCCTAGGCAGGAGTCCTATGAAGAAGAAGAAGCTGAAAAAACTTCTCAGACGAGAAGCAAAAGTCCAGTTGCCTCTTGAAAAATGCACCTTTGGGATTGTGGATGTGTAGTGTCAAACATCATAGTAAAGCTTGCTCTCGGGTTCGCAAACCATGATTGGGATGTTCCCACAAAGTGCTACACTCAAGCAAACAAGCTACGGCTGGTTTCTGCAGCCTCCTGAGCCACAAAATACATACTCATCCGCCCACTGAGCTTAGCTTGTGCGAACACATCCAGAAAGCAGTAGTAGTCAAGACCAAACTTCCCAATCTGGCTCCTCCAGGAGTGTTGGACTACATTTTGGACCACATTTCCCAGAATTCTCCAAACATCCACTCCCATCTTACAGGGGTGGGCGTCAAAAAGTTCAGCAATGGGTTCTCTGCCTGGTTGCTGGGTGGGCGTGGCCATGGTGGGCGTGGCCTAGTCAGCCTCCTGCACCACAGCAGGGGGCGGACATTTTCACCTTTCCCAGGCTCTAGAGTAGAGGTTCCCAAACTTGGCCACTTGAAGACTTGTGGACTTCAACTCCCAGAATTCTCCAGCCAGCAGAGCTGGCTGGAGAATTCTGGGAGTTGAAGTCCACAAGTCTTCAAGTGGCCAAGTTTGGGAACCTCTGCTCTAGAGGCTTTCCTCAAGCCTCTGGGAGGGCAAAAGCTGCTTCTCCCAAGCTCCGGAGGCCCTCCAGAGACCCATTTCCGCCGTTCTGGAACTTCCAGGAAGCCACATCCAAAATAGACCACATGAAGACTCCTGGGAAGGGAAGGGAGGAGTGGGCATGGCCAGCCACATCAGCTACGGGTTCTCCCCACCCCTGCCGATCTATGCCTGTTCAGCCAAATGGCTCGTTCTCCAAAACCAAGGGTTCACGCCCGAAGGAGGACCTGGCCACTTACTTCTTCACCACCTCTTCCAAATCCACCTTAGTCCTCTCCATTTCGTTCAGATTTTCGATGGTCATCTTCAGGTCGCCTTCCGCTTTGCGACGGGCTTTTTCAACCTCGGCACGGATTTTCTTCTCTTGCTCCCAGTTGTCTTCCAACTGGCCGAGAGAAGCCGAGGGACCAGAAATGGAAAGAGGAACCATTTACCAACGCAACCAAGGAAACGTACAACTCTGCGAACATCGCCGTGATGCAAAAGAAATGGTACTCGGTTCCCAGAACAAGGGTGTCGAACTCGATTTCATGGAGGGCTGCATCAGGGTTAGGTTTGAACTTGGGGGGGGGGGGGTGGCTTGGGGGCATGGCCAGGGTGGGCATGGAAAGCTTGACATCGCTCTTGTGGGGGGCACCTGTGGTGGATCCTCCTGCAGCCCTATGCCAGCAATAACAGTGCTCAAGGGAACCGCATGTGGCAGAGGATGCAGGAGGCTGTAGCAGCCGAAAACGGAGCTCAGGAGTGACATGATAGCAGTCTTCCAAAGGGCTCTCACAGAGAGCAGGGAGGTCAATTTATTTTCCAAAGCACCTGAAAGCAGGAGAAGACTAGACTACTGTAACGCTCTCTACATGGGGCTCCCCTTGAGATGCACCCGAAGGCTGCAGCTGGTCCAGAATGCGGCCGCGCGGGCAGTTCTGGGAGTCACTAGATACTCCCATGTAACACCACTCCTGCACGGGCTGCACTGGCTGCCTGTGGCCTTTCAGGTGCGTTTCAAGGTATTAGTTATCATCTTTAAAGCGCTCCATGGCACGGGACCTAGTTATTTGCGGGATCGTATCCTGCCCCATACATCCCTTCGGCCGATTCGCTCTCACAGAGAGGGACTTCTCCGGGTGCCGTCCACTAGGCAATGCCAGCGGGCGACGCCCAGGGGAAGGGCCTTCTCTGTGAGGGGCCCGACCCTCTGGAATGACCTTCCCCCTGACATTAGAACGACCACGGACCTCCGCTCCTTCCGCCAGAAACTCAAAACCCACCTGTTTCATCTAGCCAGCCTGGCCTAATTCCATGCTTCCCGCCTCAGTTTGTAATTTTAAATTATGCTATTAGGTTTTAAGGTTAAGTTTTTAATTTTTATAAATTCGTACAGGGCATTACTTAATTCGATTTTAGTTTATATGTATTGTTGATTGTCATAATTTTAATTTTTACCTGTACACCGCCCCGAGTCCCTTCGGGGAGAGGGGGCGGTCTAGAAATCCAATAAATAATAATAAAATAAGAAGCAACGGATGGAAACTAAGCAAGGAGAAAACCAACCTAGGACCAAGGAGCAATTTCCTGACAGTGACAACAATGAATCAGTGGAACGACTTGCCTCCAGACGTTGTGAATGCTCCAACACTGGAGGTTTTTAAGAATTGGACAACCAATTGTCCAGGGTAGAATAAGGACTCTTGACTTGGGCAGAGGGTTGGACGAGAAGACCTCCAAGATCCCTTCCAGCCCTACCATTTGTAAAAAGGCCACTGCAATCTCTCCCTAAAACCCCTTGGTTGGACGTCTTCTCCAATGTCTGCGGGAGAAGAAGAAGCTAGAGCTGACCTCGTGTATCTGAGTGCTGAGTTTACTGTTGGTTTTGGTCAGATGGTTCACTTTGTCTTCCTCTGCTTGAAGGTCGTCCAGGGTTTTCTGCAACGAAGGAGAAGCATCGTAAGGAGAAGGTGCCATGTTGCCGAAACAGCTCACAGGGAAGCCAAAGAGAGCGATAGCCCTTAGACTTATATAGCGCTTCACAGGGCTTCATAGCTCTCTCTAAGCGGTTTACAGAGTCAGCCTATTTGCCCCCCCCCCCCCCAACAATCAGGGTCCTCATTTTACCCATCTTGGAAGGACGCAAGACTGAGTCAACCTGGAGCCTGGTGAGATTCAAACTACCAAATTGCAGGCAGTCAGCAGAAATAACCTGCAGTACTGCATTCTAAGCACTGTGCCCCCGTGGCCCTTCCTTCCTTCCTTCCTTCCTTCCTTCCTTCCTTCCTTCCTTCCTTCCTTCCTTCCTTCCTTCCCTCCCTCCCTCCCTCCCTCCCTCCCTCCCTCCCTCCCTCCCTTCCTTCTTAGCACTTCACAGTGCTCTACAGCCCTCTCTAAGCAGTTTACAGAGTCAGCCTCTTGACCCCAACAATCTGGGTCCTCATTTTACCCACCTCGGAAGGACGGAAGGCTGAGTCAACTCTAAGCCGGTGGGAATTGAACTGCCAAATTGCAGGCAGCCGGCAGGCAGCAGAAATAGCCTAAAGCACTGCACTCTAACCACTGTACCACCGCGGCTCAAAGATGCCCCTTTCCCAACAATTAACATTTTGAATGACAACCACATCGAAAAGGTTACCTAGAAAACTGCACGTTTCCAATGGGCGAAGCCATATTCGCTGAACAACCATGGGATTTGCTTAATGACCGTGGTGGAAAAGGTAATAAAATCCAGCCTGCCTCACTTAATAACCACATTACTTGCAACCCAATTGTGGTTGTAAGTCAAGGATTATCTGTGTGATGCCTTTGCATGGTGTAAATCTTGACTGAAAGGTGGGGTTCTGGTCCATACAAATCTGTAGGATGAGCCTTGAGCTGATGTGACTCAACGAAAACTTTTGGTCCTTTCTCACCTGGTGTAGCTCGTCCAGTGCTCTCTTCTCCTTCTGGAGTTTGGCCACCGAGTCTTCCCGGGCTTGTAGGTCACCAGTCAAAGTTCGGACTCTGTGATCGAGAGCCTTGAAAGAAGGAAGAGAATTTCATACAGAACCAGCCATCCTGAGCAGATGCCCAATCAAAGATATACAGTGAGGAAGGAAAGAGAGAGAGGAAGGAAGGAGGACAGGAAGGAAGGAAGGAAGGAAGGAAGGAAGGAAGGAAAAGGAAGGAAAAGAAACAAAGAAAAAGAGGGAAGGAGGAAAGCAAAGCAAAGGAGGAAGGTAGATAGATAGATAGATAGATAGATAGATAGATAGATAGATAGATAGATAGATAGATAGATAGATAGATAGATAGATATCAATAGGAAAGGAAAAGAGGGAAGGAAGAAAGCAAAGCAAAGGAGAAAGGAAGGAAGGAGAAAGCCAGAGAAAAAAGAGAAAGAAAGAAAGAAAAGAAAGGAAAATAAGGAAATGGAAGGAAAAGAAGGGAAGGAAAAAATGGAAGGAGGAAGGAAGATGGGAAACAGGATAAGAAAGAAAAGGAAGAAAAAGAAGAAGAAAGATGATGGAAAAGAAAGAAAAGGAAGGAAGAAAAGGAAGGATGGGAGGAAAAAAAGAAAAGGAAAATGGAAGGAGGGAAGGAAGATAGACAGAAAAAAGAAGAGGAGGAGGAAGTGGAAGGAGGATGGAAGAAGACATAGTCTGATCCATCTAATATATGAATAAGTCATGGCAAGCAGGACTCTGCTGGCAAGTTCTCACTTCCAGAACCAACAAAGGACAACCCAAAACCTGCCTTCAAAGGTTGCTTACTTGTTTCTCCTTCTCGGTCTTGGCCAACGTGGTCTCCAGGCCCTCGAGGTCTCGCTTGAGATCGTTGAGTTCTGCTTCCAACTTGCGCTTGTGGGCGCTCAAGGTGGCCGCTGAGCTTTCTTCCTCCTCCAGGCGTTCTTTCATGTCCGAAATCTGGCTCTCCAGGTCCATCTTGGCCTTCATCATTTGAGTCAGGCGCTCTTCCGCATCGATCAAGTTCTCTTGTTCCTGAAAGGGGAACAAGAGAAGACATTGGAGTTCCCTTTCTTATTCTTACTGAAGGGCCCTCTATAGAAGGTAGCAGTGATGGCCACCAGCTTCATTGGCTTCCCCCCCCAAAAAAAGTTGAGTGAATTGATGGAACGGATCAAAGGCAAAATCTGTAGCTCAGGGTTGAACTGTTGATTCTTACCATCTTTTCCCGAAAATAAGACAGGGTCTTATTTTCTTTTGACCCCTGAAATAAGTGCTTGGCCTTATTTTCGGGGAGGTCTTATTATGTTTGAGATGCAGGAGGGCCCTTAACCTTGGCCTGCGGCCAGGGGTGGGTTTCAAATTTTTTAGAACCTACTCTGTAGGTGTGGCCTATTTTGTGGGCGTGGCTTGGCAGTCATGTGACAGGTGGGAGTGGCCACCTTTTAAAATGTGGTGAAACTCATTTAACAACGCTCTTGCTTAGCAACCAAAATTTTGGATTCAGTTGTGATGATAAATTCTTTCTTTCTTTCTTTCTTTCTTTCTTTCTTTCTTTCTTTCTTTCTTTCTTTCTTTCTTTCTTTCTTTCTTTCTTTCTTCCTTCCTTCCTTCCTTCCTTCCTTCCTTCCTTTCTTCTTTCCTTTTTTCCTTCCTTTCCTTTCCTTCCCGTTGGGTCACTGGCAGCGGTGGGCCAGATTTACTTCCAGGTACGCCGGTGGAACCCTCTCTCACCGGTTCTCTAAATTTCACCAACCGGTTCTCGCGAGTAGGTGCGAACCTGCAGAAACCCACCCCTGGTCTGGTCCTTCCTTCAGGTGCTTTGGACAATAGCTTGACTCCCTCTTCTTTATGATGGATCGATGGCTAAAAATTTGCATTTGATCCGGGAAATGAGCCGTTGTCTGTGCTGGAGGAAAAAACTTCAAAGTATTTGCTCGACAACAGAGACCTCAAACCCCGGGAGACAGATGAGGTCCTGCCAGCTTCCCCATTCATCCGCCATAGTTTTGTCTCTGTTTCTGGAACACTCTTGCCAGCCCTAGTATCACTGGGCCTGCTGCTCTTTTTCCGACCACCACTAAGAGAAACCATCAAGCTCAGAGAGCTGCAAGGACCCCACAGAATTGATGGAAGTCATGGAGATCAATGGCTATTCCCCTGAATAAGGTAAAAAGGGTTCTGCCCTCAATGGCAACCATTCTACGGTCCAAAATATCTCTAACCCCACCCATTTCCAGAGAGCCCTGCTCAGCATCTCATGCAAAGCCTATGATGGCCCTCAAGCCAATGGAAGTTGCACATCCGTCCTCAAGGATGAGTTTAGTGGACTCACGGCCTGCAGCTGGATGGTCAAATCATTCTTCTCTTGGCTAAGGGTGGCCAACTTCTCCTCCAACTCCTTGATGCGGTCCATCAGTTCTTGAGTCTTGGACATGGCGTTTCTCAGCTCTTCCTCCTTTGCTTTCATCTCCTCCTCTTGGCGGGCCACGTTCAGGAGAGGTTTCACCTACAGGTGAGGACAAAAGTAGAAGATGAAGCCCTGTGTGGCCTCTGGCCATCTCTAAACATAGTTATGGTGTCCAGGTCTCCACCATGTCCCCATTGAATGAAAAGATCCAAGGACAATTCACCAAAAAGTGTTTGTTCTTGTTGAATTAAACAGGAGGAGAATGTCTCCCCTGGCTGCTTATTATCCGAAGCCATCCATTGTCTAAAAACAACAGCTCTGGTTTTGTTTTTGATACAATCTGAAGCTTTGGGTGGTGGCCTCTCTCTTCCTTCTTCCTGGGACTGTCTCACCTTATTGTACAGTTTCCACCATCCCCAGAAACGCATCAGTAAGAACTTGCGAACGTTCCTCTGGATCAGCATCAGGCCCAACCTGGTTTGTTAAAGAAGAGAGAGAAACTAGAGTTAGTAAAGAAGAAAACATGGTCCTCCAATGGCATGATACAATAGAATATACAATAGCAGAGTTGGAAGGAACCTTGGAGGTCTTCTAGTCCAAGGCCCTGCCTAGTCAGGAAACCCTATACCGTTTCAGACAAATGGCTATCCAACATCTTCTTAAAGACTTCCAGTGTTGGGGCATTCACAACTTCTGGAGGCAATCTGCTCCACTGATTCATTCTTTTAACTGTCAGGAAATGTCTCCTTAGTTCTTCTCCTTAGTTGCTTCTCTCCTTGATTAGTTTCCACCCGTTGCTTCTTGTCCTGCCCTCAGGGGCTTTGGAGAATAGCTTGACTCCTTCTTTGGGGCAACCCCTGAGATATTGGAAGGCTGCTATGATGTCTCCCCTGGTCCTTCTTTTCATTAAATTGAACATACTACTCAAACCACTCAAAATCTCTGCTACCGGTTCTCCAGAACCTGTCAGAACCTGCTGGATTTCACCCCTGCTTCTCAAGGGGAAGACAGATATTGATATTTCCTTACCTTCTCTCCAGCATCTTCTTAAACTCAATTCTCATCAGGAAACCACGGACGCGACTCTGTAGCATGGTCATGATCTTGGCCAAACGTTCATCCCTCATGTCTTCCAACTTGGCCAAGACTCCAGCCCGGAAGAAGACCTGTGAAAATAATGGACTTCTGTCCCCAAACCCATTCACAAGACCAAGTTGGAAGAACCAATGCCCTAAACTCTTCTCAGGCCCACGAGGGTTGAAATATGAGAAGTATTTTAGTATCATGTTAGATAGAGATATAAATAAGATGAAAACTGTACGTCCATGATGGGAATAATGGTGTTCAAGGTTGATATGATATGATTACTAGAAGATGTAAAGAAGAAGAATGGAGAGTTCCATAAGGTTTAGATGCTCAATACGTTATAATGCTAAACTTAGGGAAATAATGTTAATATGAATGTGATAGATGTGGCAAAAGAGGAACGATATTGTAACAGAGATGTTTGTACCCAGAGGACACCCGGCTTAAGAAAAGATGGAGTGTTTATTTTTGTAACTAAAAAATAATAAAACTCTTAAAAAAAAAAAAGAAATATTAGAAGAGAAGTGTCCATCCCAAGCTGACCCCCAGTGAAACGGTGATGTCAACTTGTAAAGCATTTCCATGACTACTATCAAGTTGGCATGAAAAAGGGAGGGAGAATTCCATGCCTGCCTTCAACCAGAGTCGGATCTCAGATTTCTACAGTCAACAGCCTGTTGCAGCACCTCATTGGTGGATATGATTTATGACACAGACTGAGAGGAGGGGAGACACAGGGGTAAAGTGCAGAGACCATTAACCGGAAATCCGCAGAAGAACATGCCAAAATGCTGCTCCTAATAAGTGAATGGATTTCTTTTGAACTTTGTCTCGAGGCTCGTAACTTGGTGAACTTTCAGCCCAATTGTGTTTTCTTGCAGGAAAGAAACCATTCTTCGTACCTTAGTATGGCCAATTTTGTACTCATTTTCGCCAAGGTCAAGCGATCCCAGAATAAGTTCAGAGGCCTTCTTGTTGTCCACAAACCCTTGAGGGATGACGTTGGGATTCAGCACCTGATACCTGACGTCAAGAGGACACAAAGAGGAATTATTTGGCCTGGCTGAGACATTGGGGACCTCAAGGTCCCAACACACCAAGGATGGAGGAAAGGGTCAACCCCATCACCTTTGTTTGAACTCGGGGTACTGCAGTCTGTTGGGGAACCCTTTCCGGCAGATACGGATCCCTTCCAGGACACCGTTGCAAGCCAACTGATGCAAGATCAGATGAGCGTCCACCACACCTGTGGAGACACAAAGCAGGAGGACCGTCTTTCCACAACCTTCACAAGAAGTTCTGCAAGGCAAGAGATTTGCTATGGATTTGCTCCTCAAGCTTCCT
The DNA here is from genome assembly GCA_039707465.1 of Rhabdophis nuchalis. Classification (NCBI taxonomy): domain Eukaryota; kingdom Metazoa; phylum Chordata; class Lepidosauria; order Squamata; family Natricidae; genus Rhabdophis; species Rhabdophis nuchalis. Next base: position 22,424,272 of record CM077652.1, on the reverse strand, counting down.
TCAGCTTGGTGACCAAAATGGACAGTGTTAGGGGTAAAAAACACCCCCGTTTCTGGGAGCTGAAGTCCTTCAGACTTAAAGTTGCAAAGGTTGGAGACCCCTGGTTTAGGAGATGATGAAAAATGACGGGTTCTTCAACCCACATACCGGATTGCTTGAACTCATTGGGCACAATGCAGCGGACAAAGTGGGGAGAGGTGCTGTGCAATGTGGCCATCAGCTTGTTGAGCTGCTCCTGAAATACACAGAAGGAGGAAAGAAGGAAGGAAGGAAGGAAGGGGAAGGGGAGGAGGAGGAGGAGGGGAGGAAGGAAAGAAAAGTGAAGGAAGGAGGAGGAGGGAGGGAGGGGAAGGAAGGAAGGAGGAGTAGGAGGAGGGAGGGAGGAGAAGGAAGGAAGGAAGGAAGGAAGGGGAAGGGGAGGAGGGGAGGAAGGAAAGAAAAGCGAAGGAAGGAGGAGGAGGGAGGGAGGGGAAGGAAGAAAGGAAGGAGGAGGAGGAGGGAGGGAGGAGAAGGAAGGGAGGAAGGAAAAGCGAAGGAAGGAGGAGGAGGGAGGGGAAGGAAGAAGGGGAAGAGGAGGAGGGAGGAAGGAGAAAAGGAAGAGGGAGGAGGAGAAAGGAAGGAAAAGGAGGGAGGAGGGAGGAAGGTGGAAAGGGAGGAGGGGAAGGAAGGGAGTTAGGAAGAGCAGTTAATCAATATCTGTAGGACTTAGCTGGGAAGCAGTCTAACATCTACGCTGGTGCAAGCTGAAGGAAGCATTAAGGAGGCAGAGAATGCTCCTCGTAAGATACAATGTCCTTCAGAAACAGGAGCCACCTGGACGTGTCACTTACCCTGTAGAAGTTGGAGACGGTCATAAAGGAGGATCCCCTTTTCTGCTTCTTGGTCCCCGAAGCTAAGGATGGCATTGAAAAATAAGTCATTCAACGGGAACACACCAAGAGAGAACAGCCAACCTGCAGAAACGAAACAACTGACCCCAGTTGACTCACCATGGCCAACTTGCTGCAGGACAACACAACGTCGGACAATTCAATGAGGGATCATTCAAGAGAGGGACAAGCTCACCCCAGCCTGGAGAACCTCTAACTGGAGAAGGTTCAAAACGAAAGCAAGCCACTGCCGTTCGCTGGTCCCTCTTTAGAATGACCCTGCATTGAATTGTCCTATGGTGAATGAAGTGTTAACACCACTTTCTAAGGCCTTGGTAAGGCCACGCTTGGAATCCCTGGTCCAGTTTTGGTCTCCAGGATGTAAAAAAGACGAGGAGACTCTAGAAAGAGTGCAGAGCAGAGCAACCAAGAGGATTAGGGGACTGGAATGGTTGCAGGAATTATATCTAGTTTAATGAAAAGAAGGACCAGGGAAGACAAGATAGCGATGTTCCGATATCTCATGGGCTGCCACAAAGAAGAGGGAGTCAATTTATTCTCCAGAGCACCTGAGGGCAGAACAAGAAGCAATGGGTGGAAACTAATCCAGGAGAGAAGCAACTTAGAACTGAGGAGAAATTTCCTGACAGTGAGAACAATTAACCAGTGGGACAATTTTCCTCCAGAGGTTGCTCCAACACTGGAAGTTTTAAAGAAGATGTTGGATAACCAATTGTCTGAAGTGGTGTAGGGTTTCTTGTCTAGGCTGGGGGTTGGACTAGAAGACCTCCAAGGTCCCTTCCAACTCTATTCTGTTCTGAGTTGGCTGGCGCAAGTTGTCCTCGATCTGCCAATCTGTTCAGTGATTGGCCAACCGGTCGATTCCTGTTTATTTCCAACTCTCTTCTCTGCACATCTGTCCAATTCAATTCCTCGCCATTCACATTTTTTCCATTCCTTTCAATCCACATCAATCAAGACACTTTTGATCAACTGTTTTCCTATCTCACCCCCAAATATACAGTATATACACATTTTTGTTTGCGGATTTCTATGCAATCCGTTTCCTCTTCCGTAATGGCTTCCTGTATACTACTCTTATTAATTATCTATTTCCATGCACAAATAAATATTTTTCGGTGATATTCACCACCAGGAGGCACCCCTTGACTGATATCGTCCTCTCATGTGTAAACAGCCAGATGTTATTTCTATGGGGTACAAGGAGGAATTGAACTCACAAAATTGCACTCTGGGTCCTGGATGGCTCCTAAAAGTGATGTACTGTACATTTTATTGATTGATTGATTAAATGTATATGCTGCTTATCTCATTACTCAAAGCAATGTAGCTGATGTACTACTCTACAGCAGAGTCTACAACATTGTCTACTTCAACACTGATGGACTTCAATTCCTACAATTCCTCAGCCAGCCTCCCACCATGGCAACTTGTGGACTTCAATTCCCATAATTCCTCAGCCAGTCTCCAATCATGGCAACTTGTGGGCTTCAACTCCCACAATTCCTCAGCCAGTCTCCAACCATGGCAACTTGTGGACTTCAACTCCCACAATTCCTCAGCCATCAATTGTGGGAATTGAAATCCTCAAGTCTTCAAGTTGACAAGGTTGGAGAACCCTGCTCTACAGGATGACTGGATCGCAATACAGGCAGCAAAGAGCTACATACCTGCGGCTTCTTCTTCTTTGAAAAGAATGCAGAGCAAAGCCATGGCAGACTTCTGGAACAAGCCGACCACCGTTTCATTCAGGGGGTCCTTGTTTTTCTCCAACCAACCGGTGATGTTGTAGCCCACCTTGATTGAAAAAAAGAAAGAAGGATAAGGCCTGAAGGAATCATGGCTACAACCAACAAGACAGTCACCTCATTATCCTTTGCTAATGGCAGAAGATAATAGAATAGAATAGCAGAGTTGGAAGGGACCTTGGAGGTCTTCTAGTCCAACCTGCTGCTTAGGCAGGAAACCCTACACCATTTCAGACAAATGGATATCCAACATCTTCTTAAAGATGTGGAAGTAAGTTGTTCCACTGATCAATTGCTCTAACTGTCAGGAAATTCCTCCTCAGTTCTAAGTTGCTTCTCTCCTCGATCAGTTTCCACCCATTGCTTCTTGTTCTACCCTCAGGTGCCTTGGAGAATACTTTGACTCCCTCTTCTTTGGGGAAGCCCCTGAGATATTGGAAGATTTCTATCATGTCTCCCCTGGTCCTAGACATACACAATTCCTGCAACCATTCTTCGTATGTTTGAGCCTCCAATCCCCTCATCCTCTTTGTGGCTCTTCTCTGCACTCTTTCTAGAGTCTCCACATCTTTTTTACATTGTGGCGACCAAAACTGGATGCCGTATTCCAAGTGTGGCCTTCCCAAGACCTTATAAAGTGATATCAACCCTTCACGTGATCGTGCAAGCATGGAAGGATTCAACTCAAGAAAATCCACTTGTCCTTTGGAAAAGCACTTCTGGGACCACCATGACCTGGATGATGGAGAATCTCTGTAGACACGCTCCCTCCATTCAAGATCCTGTTATTCTTCCATTCTGCTTCTTGCTTTTATACTCACCGTGCCAGCATAGTGAACCAGCTCGAAGTGGGCTTCTGCCCCTTTGCCCTTCCCCCCCTTTGGCTTCAGGAAGTTAGGGGATTTGCCCAGGTGGTTATCATACAGGGCAGCCTTGAAAGTTGCATCGGTCGCCTTGGGAAACACGCACTGCTCTTCCAGGATGGAGAAGATGCCCATGGGCTGTTGGGTGGAAGCAGAAGGGAGGATCAGATAGATAGATAAGATAGATAGATAGATAGATAGATAGATAGATAGATAGATAGATAGATAGATAGATAGATAGATATTGATAATGATAGAGAAATAGATAACAGAGATAGAGATAGATAGATAGATAGATAGATAGATAGATAGATAGATAGATAGATAGATAGATAGATAGATATTGATAATGATAGAGAAATAGATAACAGAGATAGAGATAGATAGATAGATAGATAGATAGATATTGATAATGAAAAGGAGATAACAGAGAGAGAGAGAGAGAGAGATATTGACAATGATAGAGAAATAGATAACAGAGAAATAGATAACAGAGATAGAGATAGATAGATAGATAGATAGATAGATATTGATAATGAAAAGGAGATAACAGAGAGAGAGAGAGAGAGAGATATTGACAATGATAGAGAAATAGATAACAGAGATAGAGATAGATAGATAGATAGATAGATAGACAGACAGAGATGATAGAGAGAAATGATAGATAGATAGATAGATAGATAGATAGATAGATAGATAGATAGATAATGATAGAGAAATAGATAACAGATATAGATAGATAGATAGATGGATGGATGGATGGATGGATGGATGGATGGATAGATAGATAGATAGATAGATAGATAGATAGATAGATAGATAGATAGATAGATAGATAATGATAGAGAAATAGATAACAGAGATAGAGATAGTTAGTTAGTTAGTTAGTTAGATAGATAGATAGATAGATAGATAGATAGATAGATAGATAGATAGATAGATAGATAGATAGATAGATAGATAGATAGATAGATATTGATAATGATAAGGAGATAACAGAGATAGATAGGTAGGTAGGTAGGTAGGTAGGTAGATAGATAGATAGATAGATAGATAGATAGATAGATAGATAGATAGATAGATAGATAGATATTGATAATGATAGATAGATAGATAGATAGATAGATAGATAGATAGATAGATAGATAGATAGATAGATAGATAGATAGATAGATAGATAGATAGATAGATAGATAGATAGGATAGATAGATATTGATAATGATAGAGAAATAGATAACATATAGAGATAGTTAGATAGATAGATAAGATAGATAGATGGATAGAGAGAGAGAGAGAGAGAGAGCAAAAGGAGAGACATGATACCTGAAAAAAAAGGAAGGAAGAAAGATAATAAGGAAAGAAAGGAGGAAAAACGAAAGAAGGAAAGAAAGAAGGAAAGAAAATGCTTGAACCTCATATTACTCGAGGTCAGGATGAAAAACAACAACTATGACAAGAAAGACCAAAGCCACCTTCAACCGATCTGGAGAACCCCAGGTTGCTTCAGGGGTGGGGTGGGGTGGGGTTACCTTTTCCAGGAGCTCAATGCAAGCCTGGAGGTCCAGACCGAAGTCAATGAAGACCCAGTCGATCCCTTCTCGCTTGTACTCCTCCTGCTCCAGCACAAACATGTGGTGGTTGAAAAACTGTTGCAGCTTTTCATTGGTGAAGTTGATGCAGAGCTGCTCAAAGCTGTTGAACTGCGGAGAGGAGAAGGCGACAGGTTACTCACAACTTCCTACTCTTAGGCTTACTGTAGACAGTAAGAGAGGGAGGGAGGGGAAGAGAGTGGGGGGAAGGAAAGAGAGAGAGGGAGAGAAAGAGAGGGTGAGGGAAAAAGAGAGGGAGAGGAAGAGAGGAAGAGGGAGGGGAAGAGAGAGAGAAAGAGAAGGGGAGGGAAAGGAAGAGGGAGAGAAAGAGAGGGGGAGGGAAAGAGAGGGAGAGAAAGAGAGGGGAAGAGAGAGAGAGAAAGAAGGGGAGGGAAAGAGAGGGAGAGGAAGAGAGAGGAAGAGAGGGGGGAAAGAAAGAGGGAGGGAAAGAGAAGAGGAGGGAAAGAGAGGGAGAGAAAGAGAGGGGAAGAGAGAGAGAAAGCGAGGGTGAGGGAAAGAGAGAGGGAGAGAAAGAGAAGAGGGAGAGGAAGAGAGAGAGAAAGATAGGGGGAGGGAAGGAGAGAAATGCTTTTCCACCTGACACCCCACCCCAAAAACCTCAAGATAGGCTGGAGGGTTGGAGGACAGTAGAAGTTTAGCTGTTGATGGCAAGGTGGCAAATATGGAAGGGGTCGCCTTGATGTTGACAGAATGAGAAGGACACCAACGCCTTCCATCCTACATGCCAGGGGTTTTTTGGGGGTGGGTGGGTAGTGGGGGTGCCCCCCAACTCTGAATCTTTTGCAATAAAAATCATTCCTGGCTCCTTGGTACCTCGAAGATCTCAAAACCGGCGATGTCCAGGACCCCGATGAAGAACTGCCTCTGCATCTTGGTGTCCAGGGTCTTGTTGATCCTGACCACCAGCCACTTAAACATCTTGTCGTAGACCGCTTTGCCCAGGGCGCCCACGGAGTTGTGGCATTGGTCCAGGTTTTGCCCCTTCTGCACAAACTCGTTGCCCACTTTGACGCGGGGCCTGGTAATCCCCTTCTGAAGATCCCCGGAGTTCAGACCCATGAGGTGGGCGACTTTGTCAGCCACTGCCGAAAGATCAAAATGGAGACGTCATTTCTCAATGCGTGAGGATAAATGAACCAGCGGAACGGCTTGCCTCCAGAAATCGCGGGCGCGCCATCGCTGGAGGTGTTTAAGAAGAGACTAGACATAATAATTATTTCAGAGATGCACAGAATTTATGAATACCCGGTTAGAATGTCTTTTAAAGCAGGGGTCTCCAACCTTTGCAACTTTAAGTCTGAAGGACTTCAGCTCCCACAATTCTCCAGCCAGCAAAGCTCTGGTGCTGGAGAAGAAGACGCCTGCATTGAGTCCCTTGGACTGCAAAGCCATCCAAGCGGTCAGTCCTAGAGGAGAGCCACCCTGGCTGCTCTTTAGAAGGCCAGATCCTGAAGAGGAAACTCAAAGACTTTGGCCACCTGATGAGAAGGAAGAAGGACTCCCTGGAGAAGATTAAGGCCTTTGAACTCTGGTGCTGGAGAAGAAGACGCCTGCATTGAGTCCCTTGGACTGCAAAGCCATCCAAGCGGTCAGTCCTAGAGGAGAGCCACCCTGGCTGCTCTTTAGAAGGCCAGATCCTGAAGAGGAAACTCAAAGACTTTGGCCACCTGATGAGAAGGAAGAAGGACTCCCTGGAGAAGATTAAGGCCTTTGAACTCTGGTGCTGGAGAAGAAGACTCCTGCATTGAGTCCCTTGGATTGCAAGGCCATCCAACCGCTCAGTCCTAGAGGAGATCCACCCTGGCTGCTCTTGAGGAGGCCAGATCCTGAAGAGGAAACTCAAAGACTTTGGCTACCTAAGGAGAAGGAAGAAGGACTCCCTGGAGAAGAGCTTCATGCTGGGAACGATGGAGGGCAAAAGAAGAAGAAGGGGATGGCAGAGAAGGAGGTGGCTGGATGGAATCACCCAAGCAGTCAGTGTGAGCTTCAGTGGACTCCAGAGGACAGTAGAGGACAGGAAGGTCTGGAGGAACGTGGTCCATGGGGTTGAATACAACAGACACAGCTTCTCAAGTAACAACAATGCCAACAACAAGAACACTTTGCCTTCGTCCCCACTGCCTTACCCTCGGTGGTGTCCACTTCTGCCTGTTCCTCCCTCGGCTTCTGCTTGAACTTCATGTTGCCGAAGTGCATAATGCCCCCTGTGAGTTTGTACACACTGTTCTTCTCCTCTCCGGTGAAGCCCAGTACGTCGAAGGCCACCTGGGCAGAGAAGGAAGCGTGACACAGAGAAGGGACCAAGGTTGGGGATAGGATTTTAAGCTCAGCACGTAGCGCCATTTGGAGCATCGCCACCCGTTGCCAAGGTGTCCCCCACGCCCTCTTGGCACACGTACATCTGTGAGGAGCAGTTCCTCCCCATCATCCATATTGTCCACCACGGTGACCCCTTGGCTTGTCCACTGGTATTCCTTGGGATCCGGGACGCACAGCAAGCTCTCTATGGCAACAAAAGGCATGTTAGAATGGGGCATTGGTTGCTGGTTGGCATGTGGAGAAAGCCATGGAAGTAACCTTGAAGGGAACATGCAGAGGCTTTAGAGAAACATCTGTCTTTCCTCTGTTTTTCTCTCTCTTTCTGTCTTTGTCTTTCTCACTGTGTGTCTGTTTCTCTCTCTTTCTGTCTCTCTTTCTCTCTGTCTGTCTGTCTGTCTGTCTGTCTCTGTCTCTCTGTTTCTCTCCCCGTTTCTCCCCCTCTCTCTCTTTCTGTCTGTCTGTCTGTCTGTCTGTCTCTGTCTCTCTGTTTCTCTCCCTGTTTCTCTCTCTCTTTCTCTCTGCCTGTCTGTCTCTCTGTTTCTCTCCCCCGTTTCTTCCTCTCTCTCTCTTTCTCTCTGTCTGTCTGTCTGTCTGTCTGTCTCTGTCTCTCTGTTTCTCTCCCTGTTTCTCTTTCTCTCTGCCTGTCCGTCTCTCTGTTTCTCTCCCCCGTTTCTCCCTCTCTCTCTCTTTCTGTCTCCGTCTTTCTCACTGTGTGTGTGCGCCTCTGTTTCTCTCGCCCTGTTTCTCTCTCTTTCTGTCTATGTCTTTCTCTCTCTCTCTCTCTCTCTCTGTTTGTCTCTCTCTCTCTCACTCACACACACACACACTCATGGAAAATGCCCTACCAACAAGTTCAGGCTTCTTGTTAGACAAGAGTTGGTAGAAGATGTGATAGCCTCTTTCAGCAGGTTGTTGAGAGATGACCCTGGACTTCTCCAGCAGGTCTGGAACACGAAGAAAAGCTAATTCACTTTTTAAAAGGATTAAATTTATGGTCCATTTAAAGCAGTGCTTCTCAATTATTTTCTGTCATGCCCCCCTAGGAAGAAGAAAACATTTCGCGCCCCCCGCGCGACTGTAAATAGTATCATTTGTCTATAAAATTGTTATAAGTACACCTCCGCCGAGGTCAAACGCGCCCCCCTTTACGGAGCCTCGCGCCCCCCCCCCATGGGGGGCCCGCCCCACTATTTGAGAAGCACTGATTTAAAGGAAAGAAAATACTGGCATTAAATTAAGTTTTAATTTATTTGTCAAAGTATTGGCTGATGAAATTTTCTAGATAGATAGATAGATGGATGGATGGATGGATGGATGGATGGATGGATGGATGGATGGATGGATGGATGGATGGATGGATGGATGATAGGGGAGTGGGAGAGAGAGAGAGATACTGTAGATAGATAGATAGATAGATAGATAGATAGATAGATAGATAGATAGATAGATAGATAGATAGATAGATAGATAGATAGATAGATAATTGATAGATAGATAATTGATAGATAGATAATTGATAGATAGATAGATAGATAGATAGATAGATAGATAGATAGATAGATAGATAGATAGATAGATAGATAGATAGATAGATAGATAAAATTATTAATACATGCAGCTAAAACCGACACAGGAGTTGAGAATGGGGATTTGCCATTAGAGAAATTAGAAACTTACAGCTCTCAATATCGGCTCCAGCCAGTTTTCCTGTGCTGCCAAAATGAATTCGTATGAATTTACCCTGAAGAAGAAAACAAGCACGGTGAAGCGGTATATAAGTCTAAGTGCTATTGCTATTATCTGACCCTTATCTTGCCGGTGGCTCTACTGCTCCCTGTCTCTTTAAAGCCATTTCCAAATGACACGTCGGCCCACGGTGGCAGGATAGGGGAAAAAGGGGGCCCTGAATGGGCCAAAGCCCCATTTCGGAATCCGATACTTACGAAGCGAGACGAGTTATTGTTCCTGGTGGTTTTGGCATTTCCAAAGGCTTCTAGGACGGGGTTGGCCTGGATGATTTGATCCTCCAGAGAGCCCTGCCCCAAAACAAAGACCATCATCATCCTCACTCCGCCCAGAAGCATTTTGGAGCGCTGAAGGAGGTTGCGTTGTTTTTCACGTGATTTCAATCGCTCCCGGATAATTGACCGTAATTCCAATTACCTTTCCATGGGCAGGGACTTTGCCAGTGCTTCCGATGTTGGCGAAATATTGGATGACTTTCTTCGTGTTTTCAGTTTTGCCCGCTCCGGATTCTCCGCTAGAGGTAAAGGAAGGGGATGATATCAGTCGTCCTCGGCTTACGGCCACGAGTGAGCTTTGCTTCGTTTTACGACCTGTCTTGCCACAATGGTTAAGGGAATAACCCCAACAATTCAGCCCAAAATGTATGTTGCTAAGTGAGACATTTATTTATTTTTTTAATCAAAATTTTGTATTTATCTTATTTTTAAACACAACACAAAAATCCTCCGTCTCCCATGCTACAGAAAGTGTATCTGCTGATTACAAAATATTTTCCTACATCTCTTCGATATTCATCCAAGTTTCATATTATTTCAAATTATTTCAAGTACATCACGTTAAATATATTTATAAACGTAGCGAGACATTTATTAAGTGAATTCCCCCTGTTTTATGATCTTTCTGGCCACGGTCATTAAGTGAATCCCTGCAGTTGTTAAATTACTCACATGGGTGGTTCAGGGAATCTGGCTTCCCCATTCAGAAAGGTTTCAAGATGGAGCATTTACTCCTTAAATAAACTTGTAGTATCCCTTTCTTACTAGCTCAGAAAAAAAACCCATCTTCTGGAAACATTGTCCTGATGCTTACAACAAGCTTTCTCCTTAGTGTCTGTTGCCAGGAAATTGATTTAAAGTTGTTCTTTTTTATTATTATTAATTTGGTCGCTTATTCGTATGATATGCTTTTTATTTTTCTTTGCACGGTGTGTAGAGCATTAAAAAACCAAGCCATTTTTATTAATATTTTAGTAGGGAATATATAGGGGTGGGGGAGAGAAATAGGGCCACTTACGTGATCAGCATAGACTGGTTTTCACGATCTATTGGAGGAAGAGAGAAAGAGAACATTGGATAATCTGTGTTGTTTTTCTTTCTTTCTCTAAATCCCATGGAATTGATCAATAGCCAGTTATCCAAATAAACGTTTGGGAAGCCTTAGGAATGGACCCTTGCTTGATTATAAAATTCAGGTGCTTTGTATACATGGAACGAGGGACAAAGAGATGACCTTTATAGAATAATAGAATAACAGAGTTGGAAGGGACCTTGGAGGTCTTCTAGTCCAACCCTGGTGCATTTGACTTTGTGTAAACGGAACGAGGGACAAAGAGAGGATAATAGAATAATAGAATTGGTTGGAAGGGACCTTGGAGGTCATCTAGTCCAACCTAGAAGCAGGAGACCTTTTCCCATGTCAGACAAATGGTTGTCCAATCTTTTCTTTAAAAACTTCCAGTGTTGGAGCATTCACAACGTCTGGAGGCAACTTCTGTTCCACTGATCAATTGTTCTCACTGTCAGGAAATTTCTCCTTAGTTCTAAGTTGCTTCTCTCCTTGATTAGTTTCCACCCGTTGCTTCTTGTCCTGCCCTCAGGGGCTTTGGAGAATAGTTTGGCCCTGTCTTCTTTGGGGCAGCCCATCAAATCTTGGAAGGCTGCTATCATGTCTCCCCTGGTCCTTCTTTTCATTAAACTAGACCTACCCAGTTCCTGCAACAGTCCTTCATCAGTGGTGCATTAACCATTAAGCAGACTAAGCCCATGCTTAGGCCACCAGGCCCAAGGGGACACCACAAAGTTGAGAAAGGAAAAACATCCAATGAAGATTTGTACAATGTGTACAAAGCAGGGTGGCACCAAGATTGGTCAGTGCTTAGGGCACCGGTGAGCCTTAATCCCCCACTGGTCCTTCTTTTCATTAAGCTAGACATACCCAGTTCCTGCAACCGTTAAAGGAGCTTGGAGGGTGTCCTCTGCACTCACCCATAAGCATGTCATGGTACGCGTTGTCAGAGATGGAGAAGAGGTGAGGGGGCACCTCCGTACGCTTCCTGCCCTTGTACATCTGGGCCACGCGTGCCCCATAGATGGGGAGCCATTTGTAAGGGTTGATGGTGACGCAGAAGAGGCCAGAATATGTCTAGAAAGGAGAAGAAGGCAGTCAAGATCAGCTTCCAATCCATCACATTTTAACATGGTCTGGTTGAAGAGCTCTGAGTATCATCCATGTCTAGTATGAGCAATAGCAATAGCTCTTCGGCTTATGTATTTTATTTATTTTAATTCGATTTGTAACGCTTCGTAGTGTAACGCTTCGTAGTGTTTTTACAGGCCTCTCTAAGCGATTTACAGAGTCAGCCTCTTGCCCCCAACAATCTGGGTCCTCCTTTGACCCACCTCGGAAAGACGGAAGGCTGAGTCAACCGTGAGCCTGGTGAGATTCGAACTGCCCAACTGCAGGCAGCCGGCAGGCAGCAGAAGCAGCCTGCAGTACTGAACTCTGACCACTGTGCCACTATGGCCCTTCCTTCCTTCCTTCCTTCCTTCCTTCCTTCCTTCCTTCCTTCCTTCCTTCTTTCTTAGCACTTAGACTTATATAGAACTTCATAGTGCTTTTACAGCTCCTCTCTAAGTGGTTTACAGAGTCAGCCTCTTGCCCCCAACAATCTGGGTCCTCCTTTGACCCACCTCACAAAGACGGAAGGCTGAGTCAACCATGAGCCTGGTGAGATTCGAACTGCGCAACTGCAGGCAGCCGGCAGTCAGCAGAAGCAGCCTGCAGTACTGCACTCTGACCACTGCACCACCTGGGCTCTAGATATATTCTCATTGTGCCCAGAGAGAGAAATAACAGCCTCTACCTAGGATCGAACTGACAGCCTGCTGATTGTGAGGCGAGAGCTCTACCTCAAGGCCACCGCACCACTCAAAAAAAGAAAAAAGAAAAAAAAGAACAAGAATATCTCTCAAATAGCTGCCTCCCCTAGGAACGAAAGATGGTTCAAACCATCTCCGGTGGGGATGGGGGTGGTGTCTCCAAGCAATTCAAATGCTTCTACCCATCTTCCCACTTACGTAGATCCTCATCATGATGTAACGCTGGCGCAGGTTATCCAGGACGCTGGCTTCATTCAAGAAGGTCATGTTGGCCATATCGCTGATCTGGTAGAACTTAGGCGGGTTCATCTGCTGGATATCGTCCTTCTTCATGGTGACCGTCTATGGGAGGGGAGGGTAAAAGACAGCTGTGAACCTCCCAGGGTAATTTCTGGGGTCAGAGGGCCCTTCAATGAAATAAATTCACCCAATGTGGAAACCCATGTAGAGCACAAGTTCCTTTCTCTCTCCTGAAGATAAGAAATAAAGGTCAAGGTTCCCCTTGCACATATGTCCTCGTCATTCCTGACTCTAGGGGGCGATGCTCATCTCCGTTTCAAAGCCGAAGAGCCAGCGCTGCCCGAAGACGTCTCCGTGGTCATGTGGCCGGCATGACTCAACGGCAAAGGCGCATGGAACGCTGTTCCCTTCCCACCAAAGGTGGTCCCTATTTTTCTCCTTGTATTTTTAAGTCCTTTTGAATTGCTAGATTAGATATCTCCAAGATCCTTCTAACTATTATCTGTATTCTACTGTGATTAATAAGTGGAATCTACAGCCAATTAGTCACTCCATGCAATGTTCAAAATAGGTTCCATCTCCTCTTCCCTGCCCTCTTGATTTGAGCCACCCTGCCAGGTCCTAACTTAAGAGACATACGACGTCCAAGTGGACTTTCCCCTTTCTATCAATTCACCTGATTGGTCACGGTCTTCACCGTGGTTTGAGTATCAGTTTCCGACTGGATCTCCCCAGCTATGAAGCCTTCCTTCTCGTCCTTCACCCAACAGGACTTCTTGATGTCGTACGGTTTGCTGATGGCTTCAATCTTCTCCTTCTCGCTGGGAGTCAAGAAGGGCATGGGGTCAACATCATCCCCGCATTCTCCTTTGTATCCACCAGGCATGTTGGCTTGGATTCAGGTGCAGGATGGATCCAGAAAGGAAGAAAAGATTGAGGGAAGAGTGCAATCCACAAAGTTCCTGGAAGAGAATGGAAAACTGTCTTAAGATATCCATCTATCCATCCATCCACCCAGCTATCTACTATCTATCTATCTATCTATCTATCTATCTATCTATCTATCTATCTATCTATCTATCTATCTATCTATCTATCTATCTATCATCTAGCTATCAATTATCTAGCTATCTATATCTAGCTATATATCTATCAATTATCTATCTATCTATCTATCTATCTATCTATCTATCTATCTATCTATCTATCTATCTATCTATCTATCTATCTATCTAAATCTATCTCTACTCGCAACAGAATACCTTCTGTCACCAGGCTCAAAATTCTGGGCTTGGAGAACCTAGAACTATGCCGCTTACGGTTTGACCTAAGCGTAGTGCATGAAATTATCTGCTACCACGTCCTACCTGTCAACGACTACTTCAGCTTCAACCGCAATAATACACAAGCACACAATCGATACAAACTCAAGGTAAACCGCTCCAAATTCGATTGTAGAAAATACGACTTCAGCAACAGAGGGGTCAACGCCTGGAAGGCTCTGCCTGACTTCCTGGTTACATCCTCACAGCTTCAACCTCAAACTGTCTAGCGTGGACCTCACCCCATTCCTAAGAGGTCCGTAAAGGGGGCATGCATAAGCCCATCAGCAGTGCCTACCGTCCCTGTCCTACTTTCCCCATTTAATGGTACTCATTTCCTGTGTTCATGTCCATGTTTATACTTGTACCTGCCATCTTGCCCATGAGCGACAAACTAACTAAATACAAATAAAATAAAAATCTATCCACCCACCCACCCATCCCCAGCTCTGCCTCTTATCCCTCCCGCCCTGCTCCCATGCCAAAGTTCCAACCAGGAGTACCTCCTGAAGAACTAAGCCGGAAAGATGCCTTTAGTTGATGACTGGCTGGTTTCTTTTATACCATCCGCTGCATCTCGAGCGATCGCTTTCTCCTAGTAAGTGCCAAGGACTTCATCAACCGAAAGCTCATTGGATCAGGGCCTTCTCCCTCTGGAGAGATCAAATAATGCAACAACTTCTCGGGAGCTTCTCCTTCCTCTCTGCCTCCTTCTAGGGCATCTTGTGGACTTCTCTTTGCCACTCAAGGGACTGGAGAAGTCTGAAATAGACTTTCCTGCCTTGCAGATTTTTCTTCTCAAGGCACAGCCCTTCGGTTGTTCACTTCAAAGTGAAGCGTGCTTCCAGAGGTGGGTTTCACAGAGGTTTACTACCGGTTCGCCCTTCCTCCCACACACACACACACACACACACGCTGGCTTCGTGAGTGTGTGGCCTTCCATGCCTGCCCCTTTGCTCGTGCGTGCAGCTTGCATGCAGGCGTACGGCTTCGAACACGTGGCCACTCTCAATTCACCCAAACCGATCCAAACTGTCTGAATACCACCAATGCACGCTTCCCATTCAAGCCGTTTCTCCGGAGGCCCTACGTGGTGGAATCCAGGAATAGCTTTCGTGCCAAATGTAAGAGTTGTGCTTTGGGTTTTGTTGTGTTTTTGTCAAACTCAACTGGGATCATCTGACTTTCTTACAATGCAACAAGGGGGGAAAAAACCCCAATGATTCAACGTCATTCATCGGTATCTTGATCATGGCTGAAGCCTTAGGCAGATTTACTCAGAAATATCTCTGTAAAATCAAAGACCACTGTAGGTTGAATATAAAAAAGATGTGGAGACTATAGAAAGAGTGCAGAGAAGAGCAACCAAGAGGATGAGGGGACTGGAGGCTCAAACATATGAAGAACGGTTGCAGGAACTGGGTAGGTCTAGTCTTATGAAGAGAAGGACCAGGGGAGACATGATAGCAGTCTTCCAGTATCTCAGGGGTTGCCACAATGAAGAGGGAATCCTACTATTCTCCAAAGCACCTGAGGGTGGAACAAGAAGCAACAGATGGAACCTAATCCAGGAGAGAAGCAACTTAGAACTAAGGAGAAATTTCCTGACAGTCAGAACAATTAATCAGTGGAACAACTTGCCTCCAGAAGTTGTGAATGCTCCAACACTGGACGTTTTTAAGAAGATTTTAGATAACCCTTTGTCTGAAGTGGTGTAGGGTTTCCTGCTTGAGCAGGGGGTTGGACTAGAAGACACTCTACTCTACTCTACTCTACTCCACTCCACTCCACTCCACTCCACTCCACTCCACTCCACACTCCACACTCCACACTCCACACTCCACACTCCACACTCCCGTGGTTGTAGTAGTAAAAAAAAAACCTCATAAAACATAACCTTTCAGCCACAAGAGTGGGATTGTGAGACCTACTGTATTTGTATGTACTGTAATTCTGGTTGGGGAATTCTGGGAGTTGGAAGTCCACACCCAGTGGAGTTACCAAGGCAAAGACAGAAACACTGGCCGACGATGCAAAGGTCAGTTTACTTGAAGTCCATGGGGCTGACCCCAGATGAATGGGTGCAATGGGAGAGGACAATTTGTGGGAAAGAGAGAAAGGCCGAAAGCAGAGAGACCTGCTCTCGGTCATTCTTAAAACGCCAGGAAATCACCCACACCCCACCTAAACAATTCTCCAAGGTGCGGAGAGTTAATATTTATTTAGCATGGGAGAACAGTTAATATTTACTTTGTGGTATGATGTTGTTACTCTGAGGTGGTTGGAAGGAGCATGTGGCAGCCAAGGTGAAAGAGAGTTGGGTAGCAGGAGAAGAAAATACTATTAAATTTCTCTCTCTTCCCCCTCCCTCCCTCCGTCTCTCTCTCCAATCATCTCTCTTCCTTCTTCTTTTCCTTTCTTCCTTTTCCTTCCTTTTCCATCTTCCTTCCTTCCTTCCTCCTTTGCTTTGCTTTCTCCTTCTCTCTTTTCCTTCCTTCCTTTCCCCTTTCCTTTTTCTTTTCCATCCCCTTCCTTTTTCCTTTCCTCCTCTTTTCCCTCCTTCCTTTCCTTTCCTTTCAATCATCTTCTATCCTTCCTCTTTTCTTTTTCATTACCTTCCTCCTTTTTTCTTCCTTTTCCTTTTTCCATTGTCCTTCTTTCTCCTTTTCCTTTCCTTTCCTCCCTTTTCCTTCTTCTTCTATCCTTCCTCTTTTCCTTCCTTCTTCTTTTTCTTTCCTTTCCTTCCTTTCCTCCCTTTTCCATCTTCTTCTATCCTTCCTCTTTTCCTTCCTTTCCTCCCTTTTCCATCTTCTTCTATCCTTCCTCTTTTCCCTCCTTCTTCTTTTTCTTTTCTTTCCTTCCTTTCCTCCCTTTTCCATCTTCTTCTATCCTTCCTCTTTTCCTTCCTTTCCTCTCCTCTCCCTCCCTTCTCCCCGAAAAGTCCTGCCTCCCACAATTCTCTCTCCTTAAGTCCAGGCTGAGCGAAAGTTTGTGTGTGTGGGGGGGCTGGCTGGGCTTGTCTATTTATTTTTATTTTTCGAATTTATACCCCGCCCTTCTCCTTGTTAGGTCCCACACAGGCATTATTAAAATCACAATTAAAAAACAATACACATCGTTAAAAACATATTAAATTATTTAAACCCCTGCTAAAAACCCATTTAAAAACCCTACCTAATTATAATTTCTGCTTGGCAGGTGCTTTCGTAGCCCCTAAACAAATACCAAGGAAGGCAGAGGCTTCTATTTTGATGGGGCAAGATCATTCCCAGCTGTTGCTACCCGTTGGTAGTATTCCCGCCGGATTCCCAGCCCCAGAGCGAGCTGGAGTTTGGTCCAAAGAAGGACAAAACACATCTCTAAATATCTATTTTGAGAGATGGCTGATCCATGCTATGGAAGTTTGGAATTGCCCCTACAACCGCGTGGTGTTATAATTTGCAGAAAAACAGAGGATGGTCTCGAAAAGAAATGAATCCAAGGGAAAAAAGGGATACCTTTTTTTTTCCTTCTTAAAAATTGCTCTTCTGAACTTATTTCCAGAGAAGGCCACTTGGGATCTCAAAAGAACCAAGGGGCCTCCTTGGCACTTACCAGGCTGGAGGCTTGGTTTAAACCACATGTCTGCTAACACCTGTTCACACCCGGTGCTGACTCACAATGCACCAGATCCTGGTTTCACCAATTCAGCCAGTTATCCAGGCTTGCACGAAAAACAGGGATCCCCCAAATCAGCTGTGATTCGGTCAATCTCATTCAAAGCCAGGCTAACTTTAAAAATAAAAGATAAGGAAGACACAGGAGTATTATTTGATTTGGGATAGGTTTTATGAGTGGTTAGAGATGTAGAAATTAGAGAAAGAAGGACTATGAATGTTTGTATTAAAAATAGTTTATAACTACAATCATTACAAGTATCAAACATGTAAATAAGTCAATGGAAAAAGAAACTTAGTTAAAACTACTTGGTTATAGTATTATTGCTGTCATTAGTACATCTGTTGCAATATTATTATTATTATTACTATTATTAGTTTATGTGTGAATATCTAGTATTATTTCATAATAGATATTATAGACCCCGGCAATATACTGTATCAAAAGTGCTTATGAATAAAATGTTTTTAAATAATTGTGCTGAGAGATAAAAGTTAATACAGGAATCCTTGGTGGTCTCTGAGCGTGGTTTTTTTGCAGACATTTCATGACCCTGCTAAGTAACATAATCAGGGCTAGAAGGGAATGGGGTTTGTGGAGTGCAGCAGGAGGAGGAGGAGGAGGAGGAGGAGGAGAAGGAGGAGGAGGAGGAGGAAGATTATTGTGGGGTCCTTGGTGTTCTCTGAGCTTGGTTTTTTTCCTTGCAGACGTTTCATGACCCAGCTAAGTAACATCATCAGTGCTCGGCAAGTACTAGCACTGATGATGTAATCTAGTTTGATCACAAAACGTCTGCAAGAAAACCAGCAAAGTTCAGAGAGCACCAAGGACACCATAACCCTCCTCCTCCTCCTGGGCCACTTCCTCCTCTTCTCCACAAACACCACTTCCCTCTAGCACTGATGATGTTCCCTAGTTGGGTCATGAAACGTCTGCAAGAAAACCACCAAGCTCAGAGAGCACCAAGGAACCCCCTCATTTGCAACCCCGAGCTGCAAATATTCTCCTTTAAAGTTAATTCAGAAAAGCCAGGTCAGCTTGAAAGCAAGTCTACTGTGAAGAATAAAGGACCAATACTTACGAGTAGACCCCATTGAACTCAAGTCTGTCATCTGCGCCTCTGCAACTGCCTGGTTTGGCTCTGCAACCCAACAAGACAGACACGGACTTCAGAGGAGAATCAGAGCTGCAGAAGGAACAATGGCTACCAACCTACTTTCCATGGAGGACCTGGACGCTGCACGAGTCAAAAAGAGGGCCGGGAAAATATTTACAGACCCTTCGCATCCTGGACATAAATTATTTCAACTCCTACCCTCAAAATCAGGGGTCTCCATCCTTTGCAACTTTAAGTCTGAAGGACTTCAGCTCCCAGACTTCTCCAGCCAGCAAAAGTTGCAAAGGTTGGAGACCCCTGGCCCAGGCCCTGACACTGACAGCTTTGCTGGCTGGAGAAGTCTGGGAGCTGAAGTCCTTCAGACTTAAAGTTGCAAAGGTTGGAGACCCCTGCTCAAAATGACGCTATAGGCCACTGCACACCAAGACAACTAGACACAAGGACAGTTTTTTCCCTGAACGCCATGACTCTGCTAAACAAACAATTTCCTCACCAGTGTCAAACAGTTCACTAAGGCTGCATTACTATTACTATTAGTCTTCTTTAGTTTAGCTTAGTTTTTTGATATTTTTATACTGCCCTGCTGCCGAAGGACTCAGGGCAGTGTACAGCCAAAATAAAACACAGATATAAAACAATTAAAAATATATTAAATAATTTGGCCCATAATAAAGTTAAAAACCAAACAAACCCAATTAAAATTAATAAAATGTGTATTTACGCCAGCCCGGCTTGTTGAAAAAGAAAAGTTTTAAGAGCACGGCGGAAGGTGCGTAGGTCAGGGATAATTCGTAACTCCGGGGGCAATTCTTTCCAGAGGACAGGGGCTCCCACGGAGAAGGCTCTCCCCCTGGGTGTCGCCAGTCGACATTGTTTAGCCAACAGCACCATGAGGAGACCCTCCCTATGGGAGCGTACGGGCCGGTGGGAGGCTCTCGGTGGCAGAAGGCGATCTCGTAGGTCCCGGGGTCCTAAGCCATGGAGCGCTTTAAAGATAGTAACCAATACCGGGCAATGCCGGTTGGCGACGCCCAGGGGAAGGACCTTCTCTGTGGTGGGCCCAACCCTCTGGAACGACCTGCCTCCTGAACTCCGCGTCATCTCGGACCTCCACCTTTTCCTCCAGCGCTTAAAAACGCATTTTTTTCCACCTAGCCGGCCTGGCGTGAACCACTCTATACTGACTGAGTATTAGTTTGCCAAAGTTTTAATTAGTGGGATTTTAATTATGTTTTAGCACAGGGTTTTGAGTTTAATGTTGTTTTATAGTATTTTGTATATTTGTAGTTGTTTTTAATTTTCCTGTGCGCCGCCCCAGGTCCCTCTGTGGGAGATGGGTGCGGGATATAAATATGAATAAAACGAAAACTAAAAAATTAAACACCGTTCTCATCGTTTCTATCCCCCATCTCCTCCTACAATGACTGCCGGACTGTAACTTTGTGGCTTGTATCCTTATATTGATTTATATTGATATGGTTTCCCGATTTGTACCCTATGACTATCACTCAATGTTGCACCTTATGACACTTGATAACAATGCATCTTGTCTTTTTATGTATCCCCAGAGCAGATGCACCAAAGGCAAATTTCTTGTGCGTCCAATCCCACTTGGCCCATTCTATAAGGCAGGGATGTCCAAACTTGGGAACTTTAAGACTTGTGGACTTCAATTCCCAGAATTCCCCAGACAGCTATGCTATGCTGGCTGGGGAATTCTGGGAGTTGAAGTCCACAAGTCTTAAAGTTCCCAAGTTTGGACATCCCTGCTATAAGAGGATTGATTCAAACCTTTGGGGGGGGGGGTCTACTCTGAAGTAAGCCCTAATGCACTTCAACAGGATTTCTTCCAGCTGACCACGCCAATCCACGACGCTCTGCAACGTTTTAACCCCCGCCCGTCATCACGGGTTTGAGTAGCAACAATTCACACGTGCAAAAAAATAATAATACATAAGTTGTCAGTCCTGCGCAGGCGCAGTGGGAAGCCACTCGCCCGCAGTTTGGGGGCCTGAGGGCTTGTTCAGCGCCCAGCCCTGAAAAGGGGCGGGGCTTCTTGGAGGTGTGACCCAATCAAAAGACGAGGATTGGGCCATTGCCCCATTTCCCGGGAAATTTAAGTGTTTTCACAGCGGCTGCAGCTGGTCAAATCATTTTGTACACGGAGACAGTGAGTAGCTGGGTGTAATTTGGTTTTGCTTTGCATGCCTTTTTAATTTATTCTGCACAAGGAACAGAGGCACCTTAAATTTATAAATGCATTCAATTTTATATCCGAGAGATGTTATTCATTCTGGGTTGTTTTTTTTTTTTAATTTTTCTTCTACAAATGTTGCACAATTAAATAACAGTTAAATGAAGGTTTGGTTTGTATATAATTCTGAGGTTTGTTTGTTTTTGAACCCAGTGGCTCTCAATGGCTGTGTTAAAGCTGCATGCTTTTAACCTGGGTTATTACTGTTTTTATTTCTATCCCACCTGTATTTTTATAAAGAGCTCAAGGTGCAAATACAACTTTTCCCCCACAACAACCCTGTGAGGGAGGTTGGACTTAGAGAGAGGGACTAGCCCAAAGTCTCCCAGCCGGTTTTCATGCCAAGGTAGGATTAGAACTCATGGTCTCCCATTTTGTAGCCTGTTGCTTTAAACCAGGGGTCTCCAACCTTTGCCACTTTAAGTCTGAAGTTAAATTCTGGGAGCTGACGTCCTTCAGACTTAAAGTGGCAAAGGTTGGAGACCCCTGCTTTAAACTAGAAGACCAAACTGGCCGCTGAATGTTAAGTTAACCCATAATTAATAATCAACCCATCATTAACTCATGCATGAAGCTCTGGAGTAGACTATGCAATAATTAGGGGGCCTGGCTTCACCAAACCCATTAAAGGAAAACTCACCTGCTCAAGGTGAAAACATTAAAGTGATATGGAAGTGGTAAATTAAATCAATTAGATCAGGAGTCTCCAACCTTTGCAACTTTAAGTCTGAAGGACTTCAGCTCCCAGACTTCAGCTGAAGTCCTTCAGACTTAAAGTTGCAAAGGTTGGAGACTCCTGAATTAGATGGTAAATAGGCATATATTTGTTGGAGGTGCAAGAAAGAGTTTGGAACATATAAACCGTGTGTGAGGGGATTGTAATAGTGTGTAAAAAATAGGGGACATTGTGAGCAGAGGCGTGGAGGACTCTTCTCGGGAAATACCTCTGGACCCGCTCAATTGTATTAAATGTCCAATATACAGTGGGGGATTCCAGGCAGACGAGGTCCTGAGTCAAATATTTTTCTGTTCACCTAGGTGTAAGGAGACATACTTGTCTGGGCTTTGTAGAACGCACATCATGCCTCCCACAAACGAACAAGATAGCCGCATGAGGAAGTTCAAAAACAAAGGCAAAAACGTGGCAGTAAGTACTTGTGAAACTCCGAGTGGTCACTCAGGAACCGAAGTCCTGGTCCCCAGAGGTGGCCCTTGCAACATTGGAGCTGTAATTTCAGAGAGGCTCTGATCCACCCTGGTGTAAAGGATGCTTCTGTTCAGTGGTTTACAGAGTTAGCATATTGCCCCTAACAATCCGAGTCCTCATTTTAACCAGCTCAGAAGGCTGGAAGGCTGAGTCAACCTTGAGCCTGGTGAGATTTGAACTGCCACATTGCAGGCGGCCGGCAGGCAGCAGAAAGTACCCTGCAGGACTGCCCTCTAACCACTGTGCCACCACAGCTCATATCACCATTTTCAGCATCCCTGTGTTCATTCTGTAGCTTCCCTTGAGCGTTTTTAGAAATGCACAATTTTGTAAAATAAACGGCAGAAAGGGAAGGGACATTTATTTACCAAATTTCTACCCGGTCTATTTTGGCTAAGTAACAGCCCAATAAGGGCAAATAGAGATACAGGAATAAAGAGATATGTAAAAAAGCCAAGCGTTCATGGAGATTCTTCATTGTCCAGGTTATGGTTGTCCCAAATGTGCTTTCCCAAAAGGCAACTGGACTTTTGGGGTCTTCCCCCCCCCCTAAAAACATTTCATTTCTCATCCAAGGAGCTTCTTCAGTTCTGTTGTGCCACGCCAGCAGGCAGCAGAGTCGGACAGTGAGGAGGTTGGGGAGGAACCTGGGCCAGTCCTGGAGTCTGGGGAAGGCTCTGCGGAGGGCTCTGTGTTGGAGGCAGAGACAGGGCCAGGGCCCTTTGACAGTTATCAGCTGCCTTCAGAGTCAGACTGAGGCAGAGGAACAGCTGGAGCCGGTTCCCAGTGTGCGCATGCGCAGAGTTGCCAGACGAAGGGAACAGCTAAAGAACAGGGGTCGACTTGGGAGTAAGGACACAGGTGGACAATGAATGGCCCCTCCCAGAGGGAATAAAAGAGGAGCGACAGGGGAGGGGAGTTTGCAGGAGGCCATGAGTTCGCTTCATTGGTTCGTGACTCTCCGAGACTCCTGGCCAAGTTCTGCAGAGATCGGCCTGGCAGCTCTCCAAGCCAGATAAGGTCTGTGACCGTAAATCCTCCCTCGAAAGACTTTGCTGGATGTGAATGAGCAGAATTCACAGTCAATTAATAAAAGGGGGTTTTGTGGGGACCAGGAGTTGGCTTCATTCTCTTGGGAAGCCTCGGTCAAAACAAATTCTTCCTGGTTTGAAAAGCTAAATGTTTTCGAAGTAAAAAACCCCCAAGGAAGTCCAGTGGCCTTTTGGAAAAGCACATTTGGGATTAAAAACAGAATCTAAAACATCCAGAGGACAGTCAAGGCCCAACATTCAAAAGTTTAGGAGGGCAACCAGGCAGCAGGGGTCTCCCCAGGCCATAATATGAAGTGGGTGAAGCCCCCTAGCCACTTTTGTCCCTCCTTCTCTGAAGTCTGATAGGGGCAGGTAAGAGTCGGTTTTGTTCAGGAAACATTTGATCTCGAACCCTGATAATCCCGAAGCCCTCTTGTCGCCTGCCCTTCCAGTTCGCACGGCGGTTCTAAAACCCGTAATGCTCCACGCTCTTCCTTGGTGTAGGAAATCCGTAGACGAAAAATCGAAGTGAGAGTTGAACTTCGCAAAGCCCGGAAAGATGAACAGATTTTGAAGCGGAGGAACATCTGCTTTGGGGCTGAAGCCAGCCTGTCTCCTGAGAAAGACGAGAAGAACGTGGTATGAGTGGGTGGGTGGGTGGTAGTAGTGCGATAAGGAGAAATGCTTCCTAGCAAAACTCATCTTTCACCTCCCTCTGAGGATCTGAGTTGGAGAATGTATTGCATTTAGTTGCCAATCTCATTTTTTTTACAGCAGCTTTTCCAACCCATGCAGCCTAAATCTCTCGGGATTGCAAGGTTCAGGAACCCAAATTTCACTTGCATTGGTTGTGAATTCTGCGTCTGTAATTCTCACACACCTGGGCGGAGGCGGTTTTTTTTTTATAAGGCCCTTTTCCATATCTGTAGGACTGTTCACAGCTGTTGACTGTGAGCATGAGAGTTTTGGAGAAGTGTTGTTTTGACCTGGGTTTCCCAAGAACAGGAAGCCGACTCCTGGTCCCCACAAAACCCCTTTTGATTAATTGACTGCGAATTCTGCACATTCACATCCAGCAACGTCTTTCGAGGGAGGATTTACAGTCACAGACCTCATCTGGCTTGGAGAGCTGCCAGGACAATCTCTGCAAAACTTGGCCAGGAGTCTTGGAGAGTCACGAACCAATGAAGCGAACTAATGGTCTCCTGCAAACTCCACTCCCCTGTCGCTCCGCTTTTATTTCCCCTGGGAGGGGCCATTCATCGTCCACCAGTGGCCTTCCTCCCAAGTCGACCCCTGTTCTTTAGCTGTTCCCTTTGTCTGGCCGCTCTGCACATGCGCACCCTGGGAACAGGCTCCAGCTGTTCGTCTGCCTTACTGATGTCTGACTTAGAAGGCAGCTGATAACTGTCAGACGGCCCTGGCCCCCTCTCTGCCTCCGACACAGAGCCCTCCTCAGAGCCTCCCCCAGACTCCAGGACTGGCCCAGGTTCCTACCCAACCCTCCTCACTGTCTGAATCTGCCGCCAGCTCTGCTGAGCACTGGTGAGCCACAACAGGTGTGTGATGAAAGCAGAAACAGACCATTACCAAGATCTGAGAACTTTGTCATGCTTGGTTCATGTGGCAGACTCAACTATGATATGGGTTATTTGGGGCTGTGAATAAGGGTAAACCACATATTGACCGAAAAGATGACGTTCTTGGCTGTTGTAGCTCCTGGCATAGCCAGAAGCATCTGTATCTTGGTGACCTCTTTTTGGTGGTGTTCTGACAATCCTTTTGCTTCCTGTTGCAGGTTACTCAGATCTCTTTGATAGATATAGTTGAACTGATCCACTCGGATGATCTATTTCTTCAGCTGAAGGCAGCTCAGGCAGTCCGGTATGTTAAAGCCATAAGTTGTGTCCTCCACCAATCAATCTCAGTTGTCATTGGTTAGTTAACTACCTGGGTTTGGTTCTCTGGCAGAGGAGAAGAACAGGAGATCAAACTGGCTCCAGTCAATGGAGGTCACTGAAATTCTTTGCTACTAGTTGCAAAGGTGTGTCCGGCTCATCGCAACCCCATGGACAATGTTCCTCCAGGCCTTCCTGTCTTCTACCATTCTCTGGAGTCCATTGAAGCTCACGCTGACTGCTTCAGTATCCAGCCACCTCCTTCTCTGCCATCCCCTTCTTCTTTTGCCCTCCAACATGAGGCTCTTCTCCAGGGAGTCCTTCTTCCTTCTCATTAGGTGGCCAAAGTCTTTGAGTTTCCTCTTCAGGATCTGGCCTTCTAAAGAGCAATCATGGTGGATCTCCTCTAGGACTGACCGGTTGGATGGCCTTGCAGTCCAAGGGACTCAATGCAGGAGTCTTCTTCTCCAGCACCAGAGTTCAAAGGCCTCCATTCTTTGGTGCTCAACCTTCCTTATGGTCCAACTTTCACAGCCATCCATTGCAACTGGGAAAACCATAGCACTAGGTTTCTAGAGAAGCTCAACAGATAGCATATGGCTGCAGGACCATAAATCCCATCTAAAGATGATTGGTACGGTCCTGATAGAGTGAGCCAACATGAAAGGTGACCTAAGCTGTCTCAATCCCCAGGTTCTCCTGCCTCTAAGAACTGTACTGCCTATTGTTAATCCCACCATAGATATGGGCAATGCATAGTCAACTTGCTTCTGGATGACCTTCGAATGTTGAAGGGGCCTCAGTTATTTTAGAGGTCACTTGAGAAGTGCCACTTGTTGGCGTGGTCCTTCCAGTAGGGTGAGGCCACTTAAAAGTCACCCTTGTTTCTCTCCCAACAGGAAGATGCTGTCCAAGCAGAAGAACCCACCGACCAATCAAGTCATTGAATCTGGAATCATTCCTAAACTGGTGGAGTTCTTATATTATCACGATACTCCCAACTTGCAGTTCGAGTCCGCCTGGGCACTCACCAACATCGCTTCAGGGACCTCTGAGCAAACCAAAGCTGTGGTCGATGCCAATGGCATTCAGGGCTTGGTTGTCCTCCTGTCTTCTCCACACATTCACATCTGTGAGCAGTCGGTGTGGGCACTGGGCAACATTGCCGGTAAGTTGTGCAGCTGGCTTCACATTCTGTGGCATGCCGCTTCCAGAATCATGGAAACGGAATAGGTGTAGAATTGGCTCTTATTTATGAGTGGGATCAGGGTAAGGAATGGCTTCCCTATCTCTCTTTTATCTTCTGCCCAATGGACTTCTATCTTACTGGAGAAGATACAAACCGGCTTCTTTGACATCATAACCATGTCCATCAGTTATCGTTCTGTAGGAACCCAACCAAAGGTGGTATATAGCTGGTTCGCACTGGTTCGCCTGAACCTGTGGTAGAAATTTTGCCCAGTTCGGAGAACCGGTAGCGCTGGCTGGCTGGCTGGCCACGCCCTGAACTTTAACTTAACTTTAACTTTATTTAAATTTATATACCACCCTATCTCCCTTGCGGTCCCCCAGTCGTCAGTTGCTCACCCCACCCATCTGGTCACTGCTTGCTTGCACTGCCTCTTTGTATGCAGGCCACAGGCCGCTGAAAAGTCCCCCAGCCAGTGAAAAAGCGGCTGCCTTCACCGCCATCTTCTTTGCACATGCGCATCCCATTGCCTTGCAAGCAAAGGCAGCTGCATTTTCACCGCCTGGAGGACTTTTTAGCAGCCTGCAGTCAACCTCTGGCCTCTTTGAGAGGCGCTTTGCAAAGAGGGTGGCGGCTGGGAGACTTGGGTGTGACCACCTTATCTGAGCAGGTATACAGTTCCAGGATACAGGTAGTTCTCGAGTTACAACCACAGTCGAGCCCAAAGTTTAGGTTGCTAAGTGAAACATTTGTTAAGTGAGTTGGCTACAATTCTCCTTCCCATCACTGTTTCGTGTAGGGGATGGACCTGTCTACCGAGATACTTTGATCAGCTACGGTGTTATCCCACCAATTCTGTCGCTGGTGATGCCTTCTACTCCGGTATGTAGAAAGTCTGCCCCCTTGGGTTCCTCAGTTCTCTTGGTCTGATCTGATCTGGTCTCAAGCGTCCTCTTCGTTTTTCAGGTGGGTTTCCTGAGGAACATCACCTGGACCTTGTCCAATCTCTGCAGAAACAAGAATCCCCACCCTCCGCTGGACGCTGTGAGGCAGGTACTTCCCACCCTCACTTGCCTCCTGCAACACCAAGACAAGGACATTATCTCGGACACCTGTTGGGCGATGTCCTACTTGACCGAAGGCTCCAACCATCGCATCCAGGTGGTGTTGGAGGCCGGAGTCCTGTCTCGACTGGTAGAGCTCCTCTTCACCAATGAGCTGCCCATTCTGGTAAGCAAGAGTGGTTTTTGTGGGAACCTTAGAGAGGGACTTCTGTGGCTGCGTTCCCTGTCTTTGGGTGGAGATCTTTGTAGACCCCAGTTCTATGGACTAAGGGCAACATCATTCTGGTAAGCAAGAGTGATTTCTTGAAGGACAAGGATAGATAGTGGGGGGGATCAGCCCCCGTGAAGATCACCTATTCCATTTGTGGGAACATTAGTGATGGATCTCCGTGGTCGTCTTGTCTTTCTCCTTGGTGGACATCTTTGTAGACCCCAGCTCTGCGTGCTATGGGCAACGTGGTCACCGGGACAGACGAACAGACCCAGATGGCCATCGATGCGGGCATCCTGTCTGTCCTGCCGCAGCTCCTGCGTCATTCCAAGCCATTGGTCCAGAAGGAGGCCGCGTGGGCTTTGAGCAACATTGCTGCTGGACCGTGCAGCCAAATTCAGCAGCTGATCACCTGCGGGCTGCTTCCTCCTCTGGTGGATTTGCTGTCTAAGGTACGATGTCAGCTTTCACCTAATTAAAAGGTCCCCCCCCCGCCCCCAAGTCACTGGTCACGCTGTCCAATGCAGGTACTAGCTGGTTGCTAGGTTACCGGCTCCTCCTTTGGCCTGCCCCCTGTGAGAATGTCCTTGGTTCCCACAGGAAAATTTTATTGTTTTGGCTACAAAACCCCAAAAGACAAATTCCTTGTGTCTCCAATAAATAATTCTCTCCTCTTCTCTTCTCTCCTCTTCTCTCCTCTTCTCTTCTCTTCTCTTTCTCATCTATTTCTTTTCTATTTCTGTTCTCTTCTCTCTCTTTTTTTTTAAATTAAATTTATATAACCGCACCCTCTCCCCGAAGGGACCCGGGGCGGTGCACAGGAAGTTAAAACAAACAGTACAAAATATAAATAATTAACATCGAATTAAATATGTTATCCCTGTGCTAAAATTTAGAAAGTTAAAACATAATCCATTTAAAAACCCAATTAAAACAATGTATAATACAGACTGAAGGCTAGGTAATAACTTAGGCCAAACCGGCCTGATAGAACAAAAGTGTCTTTAATTTCTGGTGGAAGGTGCGGAGGTCCGTGGTTGTTCTGAGGTCGGGGGGTAGGTCGTTCCAGAGGGTTGGGCCCACCACAGAGAAGGCCCTTCCCCTGGGCGTCGCCCGCTGGCATTGCCTGGTGGACGGCACCCGGAGAAGTCCCTCTCTGTGGGAGCGAATCGGCCGCAGGGATGTATGAGGTAGGATGCGGTCTCGCAGGTAGCTTGGTCCCGTGCCATAGAGCGCTTTAAAGATGGTAATCAACACCTTGAAGCGCACCCGAAAGACCACAGGTAACCAGTGCAGCTCGCGCAGGAGCAGTCTTCTATTTTTAGTTATCTAATATGGACACATATAGTGCACTTCCTGGGATTCTGCATACTTTTTAGAGACAAAATCTAAGTTTCTAAATTTATAGCTACTAATTTGGGGGGAAATGCCTATTTTTGCAGGTGTTCAGAGCAGGATGCATGATGCTTACAGTTCCTTCCAGCTTAGGGCATCTGCACATAATGAGAACCGAATCTAGAATTAAGTCACTCAGGGGTTCACCAAAGTAATAACAGTTGCAGGATTTTATTATTTTTTTAAAAGTGGAGCCTCTGGGGTTTTTTGTTTTTTTGTTTTATAATGGATTTTAGCACTAGCAAAGCGAGCTTTGCCCATAACTGCCAGCCACAGAGAAGGTGCTTTTGAGAAGGTGTTAGATATAGAATTGTGATACTGGTAGCCCTCAAGTCACACCCGTGACGGAACCTGCCCGCTCGGGTCATAGGTTGTAACGATTGTCAACTAGGCTGACCAACGTGACCAAGCCATTTAATGACCTTTTTGTGGTAGCTGTTAAACAAACCCATCATTTGCTACCGCATGGTTTTGCCAAAACCTGGAAGAAAGTACTATTATTTTTTGGACAAAAACCATTGTAAAACATAATGTGATAGAGGATGCAGCAAACAGCTATGTGCAGCTGTGTTGAGCACCCCGAATTGAGGTCATGTGACAAGGGGGGAGGCGGAATTGGAGAGGCCTCTGAACTTCACATCCAGATCATTGGTTTCCCTTTTTCAGGCCTGTCATAACTCTGAGCATTTGCTAAATCACTGTGTTGTGGCCCACTGGCAGCCAGTGAGGAGGTTGGGGGGTGGGGGGTGGGGGAACATGGGCCAGTGCTGGGGGCTGGGGAAAGCTCAGACGAGGGCTCTGCGTCAGAGGCAGAGAGGGAGCTAGACGGCAGTGAGGCAGAGGAACAGCTGGAGCCTGTTCCCAGTGTGCGCATGCGCAGAGCTGCCGGAAGACAAGAACAACTAAGAAAGCAGGGTCGACATGAGAGTAAAGCCACACCTTGGAGGTGATTGGCCCCTCCCATAGGAAACAAAAGAGGAGCGAATGGGGAGGGGGCTTTTGCAGGAAACAATTTGTTCCTTCGGTCATTTCAAGAGTGGAAAGTTCTGCTTGTGACTGTAAGAGACTCGCCCTGCGTTCGGAGACTACTTATTTGGCAGCTCTCCAAGCGAGATAAGGTGCGTGTGGATAAACATTCCTCTGAAAGACTGTTTGCTAAGCCTTGCGGACTGTGCAGGAAAGGAATTCACAAACAAGAGCCATGTTTATGCATTTCTTAAGATTCTGTACTTCTCTGCCATTTGTAGGGAGACTACAAAGCCCAAAAGGAAGGTGTTTGGGCTGTGGCCAATTTCACAACGGGCGGCACAGTACAGCAAGTGGTGTCGATGATCCGAGCCGGAGTCCTGAAGCCTCTGCTCAACCTGTTGTCCATCAAGGATAGTAACACCATCCTTGTGATCCTGGACAGTCTCACCAACTTCTTCCGGGTAAGGTTTGAAGCTGAGCTGGAATGATAAGAGAATTTGGATTTATTCTCAACTGTTCTGTTGATCAGGGGTCTCCATCCTTTGCAACTTTAAGTCTGAAGGACTTCAGCTTCCAGACTCCAGAATTCTGGGAGCTGAAGTCCTTCAGACTTAAAGTTGCAAAGGTTGGAGACCCCTGCTGTTGATCCACTTAGGTTCCTACTTGCAAGAATTGGGTATATGGCTAGTCTAAAGAAAAGGACTAGGGATGATAGGGTAGCAGTATTCCAGTATTTGGGGGACTGCCCCAAAGAAGAGGGAGTCAAGCTATTCAGCAAAGCATCCAGAAGGCAAGAGAAGAAACCGTGGATGGAAACTAATCAAGGAGGGAAGCAACCTGGAATTAAGGAGAAACTTCCTGACAGTGAGGACAATTAAACAGTGGGACCAGTTCAGAGATTGTCACTGGAGGTTTTTAAGAAAAGACTGGACAGTCAGTTGTCTGAAATGGAATAGGGTCTCCTGCTTGATCAGGGGGCTGGACTAGTAGACCTCCAAGGTCCCTTCCAGCTCTATTCTGATTCCTGCTAGAAAAACTGACCTGGGATGTGTCCGTCCAGGCATTTCAGTGGGCGGTGGATCTGCTCTTCCAGATAGGAGGTGTGGAGTCTTAACTTTAATGATGTCCTTGATGTGTAAACAAGGCTCTTTATCAAGCATGGGAAATCAGGAAATTCTGGCAGTTCCATATAAATGCTTATTGCAAGCTTAAGTTCTCTACAAGAATCTGAGCTACTAACGGTCAAAGCAAATTGGTGGTGGATAAGAGTCATGATAATTCAAGCTGGGCTGGACTCTCTCTTGATTGCGAAGAGACTCAAGACTGATGATATTCTTGACCCCTCCCTCAGGTTCAACCTGGTCGTTTTCTACACCCATAGGTGACCTGGATAGCCCCTGTATAAACCCAAGATTGTCTAAGTACCTTCCTCTTTCCACTTATGACTAGAACCATGTTGCTTGTATCTTTAAATTTTATATTGTTTTATTTGTTTTGTAGTGTAATTTCATTTCTTATTAGTAACCCATGACTATCATGAAGTGTTGTATCTTATGATTCTTGATGAATGTATTGTATTGTATTTTTCTTTATGTACACTGAGAGCATCACACTTGGGCAATAAAGAATTGAATTGAATTGAATTCTATTGAATTCTATTCTATTCTATTCACTATTTGCTATTCTATTCTATTTGCTATTCTATTTGCTATTTCCTATTTTTTCTATTCTCTTCCCTTCCCTTTCTCTTCTCTCTCCTCTTCTTTTCTGTTCTGTTCTATTCCCTTTCCTTTCTCTTCTGTTCTGTTCTATTCCATTTCCTTTCTCTTCTACTGTTCTGTACTATACCATACCATACTATACCCTACCCTCCCCTACCCTACCCTATTCATTTCTCTTCTATATTCTGTTCTGTTCTGTTCTTCTCTTCTAAGCACAGTTTTGCTTTCAAAGCAAGCCCCTCTTGGAGCAGTGGGTAGACCGAAAACCTTTATCCTGTTTCATTCACCAAGATTAAATATGGCTTTGTGCAACAGAGGAAAGCAGAGTTGGACCTACTATTTGTGTTTTCTTTTTCCATACCAGGCAGCTGAGAAGTTGGGTGAGACAGAAAGATTGGGCGTTCTGGTCGAGGAGCTGGAAGGTGTAGATAAGATTGAAGCTCTCCAAACTCATGAGAATAACTTGGTCTATCGCTCTGCCCTAGCCCTCATTGAGAAATACTTCTCGGGAGAGGTAAGTGGACGCTGCCGTCAAATTCCCAAGTTATTCTTGAAAAGCGTAGCTTTAAAGGAGAACTAACAGCAACTAACTCTGGGACGCAGTGGCTCAGTGGCTAAGATGCTAAGCTTGTCGATCAGAAAGGTTGGTAGTTCAGTGGTTCGAATCCCTAGAGCCGCGTAATGGAGTGAGCTCCCGTTCCTTGTCACAACTAACAGTTTATAAGCATGTAAAAAATGCACATAGAAAAATAGGGACCACCTTTGGTGGGAAGGGAATAGCATTCTGTGCCTCTTCGGCATTGAGTCATGCCGGCCACATGACCACGGAGACGTCTTCGGACAGCACTGGCTCTTCGGCTTTGAAATGGAGAGGAGCACTGCCCCCTAGAGCCTAGCACAGATGTGGGAGGAGAAACATTTACCATTACCTAACACAGGGATGTCCAAACTTAGGAACTTTAAGACTTGTGGACTTCAACTCCCAGAATTCCCCAGCCAGCTATGCTGGCTGGTGAATTCTGGGAGTTGAAGTCCACAAGTCTTAAAGTTCCCAAGTTTGGACATCCCTGACCTAACAGTATCCTATCAGCTTGGATATGCCTTCTCCATTCAAAGAACATCTGGAAACTGCGAGTTTCTGAGCATATTTTTAAATCCCATTGGCAGCAGTCATTGATTAACTCTATGGCTGAGATTTCAAAACTGTCCTGAGAGTTATTTGGCTAGTTTGTGAATTCTCGCAAAGCATTAGCAAAATAAGTGACATTGTTGACTTAGATTTAGCCTGGGGTACGAAAGCAAAGTGTTATTTGCATAATGGAAGGGACTATGTCCTATGAAACAGATTCCCACCTTACACTAATAAGTTATAGTTTGGTCCAGTTTAAATTGCATATGTTGGACAAATGCCACTACGGCGGTTGTGGTTTTCTCCACAAAGGAAAAGTAAAGCAGTGCTTGGCACAATCTGCAGATTTACAATACAATACAATAACAGAGTTGGAAGGGACCTTGGAGGTCATCTAGTCCAACTCCCTGCCTAGGCAGGAAACCCTATACCATTTCAGACAAATGGCTATCCAATAACCCAATTTGACCTGGGGAAAGTTGCTTCTGGTGTTAGAATAGAATTCTTCCCATATCTCAGGGGTTGCCCCAAAGAAGAGGGAGTCAAACTATTCTCCAAAGCACCGGAGGGCAGGACAAGAAGCAATGGGTGGAAACTAACCAAGGAGAGAAGCAACTTAGAACTAAGGAAAAATTCCCTGACAGTTAGAACAATTAACCAGTGGAACAGCTTGCCTCCAGAAGTTGTGAATGCTCCAACACTGGATGTTTTTAAGAAGAGGTTGGATATCCATTTGTCTGAAGTGGTGTAGGGTTTCCTGCCGAAGCAGGGGGTTGGACTAGAAGACCTCTAAGGTCCCTTCCAACTCTGCTATTCTATTCTTTATTGGGTGTGTGTGATTGGGCACAAAAGAAATTTGTCTCTGGTGCATAAGCTCTCAGCATAAATACAAGCCACAAGTGATAAATTAACATTTAATTTAGTTTTATTATTTATAATTGTTATATATGTATATGCTCTTAAATTCTTGTACACCGCCCCGAGTCTCTTCGGAGAGAGGGGGCGGTCAATAAATCCAAATAAATAAATAACTAAATAATTAAATAAATAAATCCTCATTATAATCATAAAATTCAATAACCATAACTCATATTTCTGGGAAGGATGCTAAGGAACGAAGAGTTCCTCATAAACCTTATAATGCCTGGCCTTTTGTGGAAGGGGGCATGTGAGTTAAAGTAACAGATTTGAAAAGTCTGCAAGGAATAGGTTGAATTATTCTTATTATTTTTCTCTCTCCTCTTTCTCCCATCGATGTTAGGAAGTTGAAGACCTAACCCCTGAAAACGAAGAGAGGAAAACTCTGCCTTTTAAGGCTGAGCAGCGGGATTTTTTCGATTTCTGAAAGAGCTGAACTTGTTGCATGCCTTCAAACATGGTGGTGGGTGCTCCTTTAGGGTCAGCACTAGGAGGGAGGGATGAAAAAAAAAAGGGTTTGTTATAATAAATCACTCTCCTGGCTTTGCAGAAATTGTGTCTGGAGGATGTCTCTTCCTTCCTTCTCCTTGAAGTGAAAACAGTTCGATCTAGAACAGGCTTGTTCAGTTGGCTTCCCAAGAGCAGGAAGCAAACTCATTATCCCAACAAAAAACCCTTTTATTCATTGACTGTGAATTCTGCTCATTCACATCCAGCAAAGTCTTTCCAGGGAGGATTTACAGTCACAGACCTCATCTGGCTTGGAGAGCTGCCAGGCCGAGATCTGCAAAACATGGCAAGGAGTCTCGGAGAGTCACGAACCAATGAAGCGAACTAATGGTCTCCTGCAAGCTCCCCTCCCCTTTCGCTCCTCTTTTATTTCCTCTGGGAGGGGCCGTTCATCGTCCACCTGTGGCCTCACTCCCAAATCGACCCCTGTTCTTTAGCTCTTCCCTTCATCTGGCAACTCTGTGCATGCACACACTGGGAACAGGCTCCAGCTGTTCCTCTGCCTCACTGATGCCTGACTCTGAAGGCAGCTGATAACTGTCAGACGGCCCTGGCCCCCTCTCTGCCTCCGACACAGAGCCCTCCTCAGAGCCTCCCCCAGACTCCAGGATTGGCCCATGTTCCTCCCCAACCTCCTCACTGTCCGAATCTTCTGCCAGCTCCGTTGGCTGCTGGCGGGCACAACCGTACCAGAATTTCTCAAACCTTGGCAACTTTTAAGATGTGTGGATTTCAACTCCCAGAATTCCCCAGCTAGTTGAGGAATTCTGGGAGTTGAAGTCTACCCATCTTAAATGACCAATTCCAGGTTCTGCCCCTTTGCGCCTGAGAAGAAACAAGCACAATGAACTCTTGCAGGATTTTATGTGATGTGGGAATGTGGGAATAGTCTCTTTGTAAATCACCATCCTCGTAAAAAGGTTGTTTAGAACAGCTTTTGCCATCCTGGCCTCTTTTTGACCTTAAAAGACAGGTTGAAACAGAGACGGGAAGAGATTAAAAAAAAAAAATATCCTTCAGGCCACTGCGCAGATTTCTTCCATAATTCAGGCATGCACCAAACCGTCTCTATATGCCATCTGCTCCATCCTGTAGCTTGAGGCATGAAGTGTATAATAAAGGCGTTTTGTGTTTTAAGATATTGCAAAGCTCCTGAACATGGATTGCTTCCAGGTGACGACCAGAAACGCAGCGTTTTTTGCAATGGGGTTAAAGCCCAGACTGTGGTGCTAAAAACCCCATCGCTCCCCTTGACTTGAGAAGCAGCAGAAAAACGAGGCTTATGCAGGACCAGCACATTCTGTGCCTCTTAGTTGCGCTGAAGGAGAGTGGAAATTGTTCTACTTCTCTTCATCCCAAAGGTGCTTTTTTCAAAAGGCAACGGAACTTACTTTCTTTTTCCCTGAGATGAAGAAACTTCTTTGCCGAAAAGAGAAACATTTAAAAATAAAAACAAACCCCCAAGAAATTCCAGTTGCTTTTTGGAAAAAGCATCTTTGGGACAACCATGACCTGGATGATGGAGAATCTCCATACATCATCTCCCTAGAGATGTTCTACTTATTTCTACGTGATGCTTAATGTTTTAGGTGCCTTTAGACACTTATTTGTTCCCACTGTAGCAAAGACAAGGGTGGGGATCTTTAATGTCACCATTTCTGAGAAGGTGTGGTGACAGTCTGGGACTGTGCCTCACCTGTAAATGTTAATTATTGCATGGGATGGGAGGAGAACAAGCAAGGAATCACCGTTTTTTTAATGGAGAAACAACTGCTGGCCTGATAAACCCTTCTTTATAAATTTATAAACTGTTATCAACTTTATAGTTGATAATCCGGCATTGCCCGGGTATTTATAGGGGGGAAACATCCAGACCATAATTTCTACTGTTGGATTTCTCTCCTTACCAGACAGAGCCCTCTTGCGGAATACTGTGAAGCCGTTACCCTGGTAACTCCACAGCACTGTACAGTAGAAGTCATTTTAAGGCACAACAGGCTGTATCTTAACAGAACACCCCCCCCAAGGGGTTTTAGGGGTGTCTTACCCCCACAATATTTTTTCTCCAGAGGGTAACTCGTATGTGTACCAGGTTTGGTTGAAATTGCTCTAGGCGTTCCAGAGTTATGCTGGAACACACACAGACACAAACACACACAGAGACCTGTTAGATAGATAGATAGATAGATAGATAGATAGATAGATAGATAGATAGATAGATAGATAGATAGATAGATAGATAGATATGTTAGAAAGACAGACAGACAGACAGATATGATAGAAAGACTGATAGAGAGATTGATCGATTGATTTGATTGATCGATTTGTGAATTCCTGCAAACTGATCTGGAACGACAGCTCTCCACGGGGAAAGAGGGAGCTAACTAGAGTTTCCTTCCAGCCAATCCTGCTTTCCAGATGCCAGCGACCACACCTCACGGCCCCAGTCGTCTCCTCCTTTGAAGGGCGGGACAACTCCGCCACGCCCCCGAGAGGGACACGCGCGACTCCGCCTCCTTCCTTTCCTTCCCTCTCTGTCTAAGGTTTATATATATATATATATATTTATATATAAAAAGGGAGGGGACCTCCCCAAGATGGCGGCCGGGGACGCGCTCGCGCTCGCCGCGCGCGTCCTGTGGCGTCAGAGAGAGAGAGAGCGCGCGCAAAAAAAAGTGGGCGGCGCCGTCCCCCTGCCGCGAAGGCGGGCGGTTGGCTGGGAGGGCGGCGCGAGCCCGCGCAGTCGCCGTTCGCGTCCGGCGGGGCGGGCGTCGAGCTCCGTGAGGCGGCGCCGCCTCCGCCGCCGCTCGCCGCTTCGTGAGGAGAACCGGAGCGGTTGAGTCCCGTCCCGAAGATGACCGTTCTCGGTTTTTAAAAGGAGGGGCGGGGAGAGAAGAAGGCGAATAATAATTATTATTATTATTATTATTATTTAACCCAAAAAAGAGAAGGAAGGGAAGGGAGAGGCTCGAGCCGGGATCGAGCAGGCCGGGCCTGGCCGCGTCGGACGGGCAAACGGCGCGGCCGAGGAAGCGCGGATGGGGACGCCGGTGGCCGGCGGCTGATCCCGCCTCCCGCCCTGCGCGTGTGGCTCGGCCTGAGGGGGAGCGATGTCGAACGCGGGCACCCGGAGGGCCGGCTCCAGCATCAAAGTCCGCCTCACAGGTATACAGACGCCCGGGCGCCGCCGCCGCCGCCTCCTCCAACCGCCCTCCACCCCGGGCGACAACGGCCGGCGCCGTCCCGCTGGGGGAGCCGGCGCCTGGGATGCGGAGGGGAGGGCTGGGGAGGGGGGGTGGCCTCGGCTGGGATCGCCTTCCTGAGGGCCCCAGAGCCCATCATCCCCTGAGGGTTCCCCCTCCCCCCCGGATTGGGCCTCGCCTCTGTGTGGAGGAGGACGGGCTGGGGTGATGGGAGTTGTAGTCCCACGCCCGGAT
This sequence comes from Rhabdophis nuchalis, assembly GCA_039707465.1. Classification (NCBI taxonomy): domain Eukaryota; kingdom Metazoa; phylum Chordata; class Lepidosauria; order Squamata; family Natricidae; genus Rhabdophis; species Rhabdophis nuchalis. Next base: position 22,386,668 of record CM077652.1, on the reverse strand, counting down.
TCAGGAGCAGGGAGTCTTCCTCCTCCTCCTCCTCCTCCTCCTTTTTGGTTCCTCTTCTTCTCCTTCCCCTCTTCTTCCCTCCTTTTTCTTTTTTTTCTATTTCCCTTCTGTTCCTCCTCCTTCTCTTCTTTCCTCCTTCCCCTCTTTCTTCCCCTCCTTTTTCTTTTTTCCACTTCCCCTCTTCTTTCTCTTCTTCCCCCTCTTCTTTTTCCTCCCCCTATGTCTTCCTCTCCTGCTCCTTCCCCCTCTGCTTTCCTCCTTTTTTGATCCTCTCTTCTTCCCCCTTTTTTCTTCCTTTCTTCTTCCCTCTGCTTCCTTCCCTTATTTCTTCCTCTCCTTTCCTGTTCTTCCTTCAACTCTTTTTTCTTTGCTTCCTCTCTTCCTCCTCCTTTTCCTACCCCTATTTCTTCCTCTCCTTTCTTGTTCCTCCTCCCTTTCTATTTTCTTTTCCTTCTTTCTCCTTCCCTATTTTTTCCTCTCTTTTCCTAGCCCTCTTCTCTACTTTCCTCCTTTTCCCTCTCTACTTTCCCCCTTTTTCTGCCTCCTTTCCTCCTCTTCCTTCCACTATTTCTTCCCCTCCTTCCCTTCTTCTCCTTTCCTCCCACTTCTCTTTCCCTTTGCCCTCTTCTTCCTCTCCTCTTTCTCTTCTTTCCTCCTTTTCCTCCCGTCTTTCACTCTCTTCCTCTCCAGACTTGTTTGGATGGAGAGGCAAATCTTCTGGGCTGTGGAGGAAGAGGAGAAGGTTACAGTTGTCCTACTGCTCCTCCTCCTTTCTCCTTTCCTTCCCCAGGTGGGCTGAAGGGTTAGGAGGACAGGTAAGCCTCACCTTTCAAAGGGCTGCTTTGACCAGGTAAAGGAAGGCCTTATTTGGGCCTTGACATTCAAACATGATGAGCAACACACCATGGCTAACAGTACTGAGACAGTTCCTGCTGTCGTGGATTGACTGTCTCTCCCCCATCTTTTTTCCCTTTTCCTAGGAAAATTGGTGTGTGTGTGTGTGTGTGTGTGTGTGTGTGTGTGTGTGTAATCCTTCCTCACATCTCCCCAATTTGGTGGGTTGGAGAAATCCTGTCCCCTCTTTTCATTTCTTGCTCTGCTGTCTTGGCAAAAATGCCCCGCAGACATTTGAGTTCTGACTGTTTCGGCATTGCAGTGGAATTGGGGAAAGCTGGTTGGTCGTGGGGTTTTTTTTCCCTCCCCTTGCTAGTTGGAATTTAGGGGATCTTCTAAAAGAGGCCGAATCCTTCCCTCCCTCCCTGCAGCTCCACGGGATTGAGGACTTTCAAATCTATAAACCTTCTGAAGGATTTGATTATTTGTTTTCCCTTTGGGTTGTTGAATAACTGGGATTTTCTGGATGCACCTTGTTTTAAAACTCTTTCAGAGGATTGTATTGAATGCAACTGGATTTCTGTGTGAAAGCGGTGCTGTTTGTTAATATTTAACAGAATAAGTTTCTCATGGGAACCCAGATAGTCTATGTTTGTAAGAATTGGCCTGGCCAGCCACACTTTATGAGGCTTGACGGGAAGGATAGATTTTGTTCAGGACTTTTTGGAGAGGTGCCCTACGTAGTCCGTATTAAAGCGCACTTAGATTGCATCTAAGGGTTTTTCCTTTGAGGATTCCTTCAAATGCCAGAAGGAAATTAGTTGCTTTTGAAAAGGGATAGTAGGGAGCCTCAGTGATCATGGTTCTAAAACTGTGCCCTTGTGGGTTTTTTTTAAAATGTGGAATATTTATTGTAATAAATGTAACTGGACATCTTTTCTAAGAAACCTGTCAAATATACCTGTTCAGAAAGCTACATGTGGAAACTTTTAGTCTGCATGTTAGCCATGATTTTGCTGGATAGTTTTTGTCCTTCAGTGGCCTCTCTCTCCCTCTTGTAACAGGAGGTTAATTACATTGATTTACATTATAGAACTGGTGTATTACTAATGTAAGTGAAATACACATAGGATAGGTGTTTCCTGGCCTATACCTTGTAGAATGGCACACTTTTCTATGGAGATAAAGTATATGAACTGGCCTTTGGAATCTAGACAATATTTAACTTCCTGTCTAGTGTCCCGCCCCTCCCCCTCTTTTTTCAATGAAATTCAGATACTACTAGGAATATTTGCTAATTCCATTGAGAATTACTAACAAAAGCTCAGCACAATTCTTTCGGGAAGCCACATGAATTGCAGTTGTAGCACCCCAGTGACTTTTGCTTGCCGAATATAATTCAGAAATCAACTTTCTTTTTATGTTTTGTGTGGATTCTGCTTGAGAGTGTTTTCACTTCTCTCAAAAAAAATATTAATAATTCCATTTACCAGGGTAAAGGATGGGCCAAATGTTCAACACCTAGTAATGATTAATTGCTTCCCCCCCCCCCCAGCATTGCTTTCATTGAACTACAAATTAACTTGCATTTTTTTAAATGGAAGTCTTGGTTATTGAACTACCGTTGATATTCTGCCTTCCTGATCTTCATTAATTTAATTATTTCAATGACTTTTTTCACATTAAGAAGTTAAAAGGCATTTCAGATGCAAAAAGGAATGAAACATTTAAAACTACACAGAAGTCATTATATTGTTATGCCAGGTTGATGCTTTCTTCTTCTTTTGCTATAAACTTATATAATTGCTGTAAATATATGCCATAAATATTTCTTTAATTTAGGTCTGTCCCTACTTAGCATTATAATAGTACTTTTATGCATTTCCTGTAATTATTTTCAACATCCCTACTTAGTAGCAATTCTGTTGCTAACTGTTGCTTTCTTGTAAATTTAAGAAGATACTATTAAAGTAGCTATTTCTCTAATGCTGAACAGCAAATTCATGACTGAAGCTTCTAAACTGGAGACTTCTCAACCTAACCATGATATTGTTTAGTCTGTGTGTGTGTGTGTGTGTGTGTGTGTGTGTGTGTGTGTGTGTGTGTGTGTGTGATGAATTCTAGTCATGGTTGACCGCCTTTTAGTCATGGAGGCTGCCTAGAAGAACCCTGGCAGTTTTCCTGGTAAGGTTTTTTTTGGAAGTGGTTTGCCATTGTCTGCTTCTTAGGGTTGAGAGAGAATGACTGGCCCAAGGACACCCACTCTCATGTGACTGGCTTCATGCCTTAGGTGGAACTAAAACCCAAGCGGTCCGGTTCCTAGCCTGATGCCTTAATTATTTCACTAAACTGGCTCTATTCTTTAAATCAAATTTGTATGCTGCCTGATTCCCAATGGCCCACAATCACCAAAGCAAGGAATTAATTAAAAAAAAACTGATTCAAGAAGATACATTTAAAATAAATTATCAATTCTCATATTAAGTGATTTTATTTTACCTGCAAATATTTTAGATACAGAATTGTTCTGAATGATAGAAAACTGATTTTAACTATCCAATCCAATTTATAGTGGGTCTAGTATCTTTGATAGTTTTGCATCTCAATGTGCATTAGGTCCTGCCAGCTTGGCCTAAGTTAATCTTGGGCTAAGTGGAACTTGGTCATAATAGAAACAGCTTGTAAAGTAAAAGATAAAGCTAGACTTCTTTTTTAAAAAACAAACAGCAAGTAGTATTTGTCAGAAAACAATTTTCATTAGTGGCTAACACACTTATAATAAAACTTGTCAGTATTTGTGAGGGAGGGAGGGAGAGAGAGAGAGAGAGAGCAATCATGCATCAGACATTGTACATATAACTAAGATATAGGGTTCTAAAAAGGGGGCGTGACCAAATTCACATTATAACAAGTGGTACCCGAGAGTTGATAATAACAAAGCAGTTAAGGATGTTACAGGTTCGCTTGGGTTGTTACAATTGGTGGAAATGTAGAAACCTGCCATACTGTCTCAGACCATTAGTTTATGCATTTCACTATTGTCTTTTTTAATTAGCAAAAGCTGGCCCTCCTAAGATCTACTCTTCTTTATGTATAAACCCTGAGTTGGAAATTATTATAAATCTTAGGTAATAATTAAGCTAGTAGTATTTTTAACTTGCTAGCTCTCCATGAAAATTATTTTTTATTATGTAAGTATGGCTATAGAGGTAGACTGGGACCTTGTGTGTAATCCTTTTGAAATAATCTTGACAAGCTTATTTAGCATTAGGTTGCTAGCTAGCAACGATACTCCATTAATTTTGAACATATCAACTTTCTAACACCAGGCTTCAGTTAAAGCTCTCTGCTCCATATTTTTTTGCACGCGCCTTCAGATATTCATATTGTATGAACTATTACATGACATTTTGGACGCTACTGTGTAATCCCGTAGGTATAACTGTAATAATTTGCTACCATGGAGTGCAAAAAGGTTGCCCTTCAATAGCAAATCCCACATGTTACGTTAACAGTCAGATGATTTGATTGTTCGAAGCCATAACTGGTTTGTTTTTGAATGGTTTGAATGTTGCTTGTATTTTCATTCGCAAGTCTCCAGATGTGGTTGAAGCGATTTGAAAGACTGCACCCATTGAGCATTGTATTGGTCAGGTGACTAATGTGGAAATTTGTTATGCGGGTATAACGTGTGTCCAAATGCCATTTTATATTTCAGTTAATAGTACTGGGCAAACTAAAGTTGATTCCTCCTTTCCCCCAAATATTTCTGTGGATTTAATTCCCTGTTTTGCTCTCTTTTAAAAAAAACAAAAAACTTTCATTAAGTCAACTTCTATTCATGCCCTTGATGTAGATTTGAGAATGTAACAAGGAAAAGGAAATTCAATACAGCAGCAATATTTATTGCATTAGCAGAAGAGCACAGCTAAATGCAGCCTGGCGAAAAAAACCGTTGATCTGAGATGGTTGGACGGGTGAAATTATTTTTAAAAGCTCATCTTGGATGGTGAGTTTAATTAGCTGCAGAAGTATGGTGATGCCCTGTCCTGTAATAATAGCAAGAGAAACACGGTTTGAAAATGTGAAATATAAGAAATCACCCTGTTTATTAACGCAAAGACAGTTCTTCTCCAGCCTCCCATAAATTTGATTATAATGGAAGCTTCAAACTATAATAGGTCAGATTTTGAAATTAAGCTCATTGGAGCTGTAGGTTAAAAAGAAGATGGAAGAGATTATGCCCAGCATACTGACATCTGAGAGGCGGGGGGGAGGCATGATGGCTCAGTGGCTAAAGAAGCTGAGCTAGTCAGAGAACTGGTTTGAGACCCAAACTCAAACAGAGACAGGGTGAGCTCCTGTTCCTTGCCCCAGCTCCCGCCCGCCTAGCAGTTGGAAAAAGTGCAAATGCAAGTAGATGTATAGGTAGCACTTTGGTGTGAAGGTAACTGTTCCGTGTGCCTTTGGCGAATAGTCATGTTTATCGCGTGACCATGGAAATTGTCTTGGGACAACTCTTGGGTCCCTTGGCCAAGAAACAGATGAGCACCGTTCCCTAAAGTCGGACACGAATATCAGTGTTGACTGACGCAGCAGAGTTAACCAGTGATCTTTGACACTGAAATTATAAGTGGCCCAATTGTTTTTTTTCTCCCCCTGGTCATTTTTAGAAATTGTGATGACAAGGTCCATCTTTACAAAAATGTGGCCTGCGTAATATCCTTTTGCTTCGACTGTCATTTTATTTTGTTACAGCTGGAAACACAGTCTGCGGAATAGATGAGCTTAACTCTGGGTTCTTTGCTCCAGTAAATCATTTAACACACGATTATGTGCCATCAAGTCAGTGTTGGGTTTTAAGTGACCGCATGGATAGACGTTCTCCAGGGTGATCCGTCTCCAGAGAATAACTTCCAAATAGAAAATAACCGACTGCTCTGCATAGATTGTATTTCTTCACTCTTTTCAGTACCCTTTCAACTGATAGGCTGGAATCCCAGTTAGGTTTTGACTACTAATATGGCAATGGTTAAATAGTTGCCCTTTTGGGGTGGGGCGGGGGGAATGTTTTTCTTCTAATTTAGAGAACTGTGGGAACAGGCTGCGTCAGAGCATGGGACACGTCAAAATAAATATCTCTCAATTATTTAGACTGTACATTGCCCTATTGATCTGATACAAAGTTTCTGTTTAATTTCTCAAATAATAAAAAACATTTCACAGCCAGAGAGAAACTTCCAAAGATAGAATTCGCTATGCCAAAAAAGAAAAAGGAAAAAAAAAAGAGGGCGGGAAACATGAAAATAATAATCCAACATTTTAAATACCCAATTTGGCTTTTGAATTCGAAGTCTGGCAAGAGAGTGGAAGTTGACACATGGAAGAGTGATAAAAGAGAGAGATAATAGCCCCTAGGTTGATGGCTAGATGAGATTTTTCTGGGCGAGAACGTGCTGAATTCTAATGCAGTACATAGTTTGGGGTTAGTTTTCATTCAGCAACATTTAATCATGTGAGAGGCCACAACGTGCACTGGCTTGTGTCAAAGGCAAGCTTGCGTACAGCAGAGATAAAATCCCCTTTGGGCCATCCAATTTATAGCTCAAAGAAATCTCTTGTTTCTGGAAGACACCGCTTGAATTCCGAGGAACTGTGGAACTAATTTCACGTGGGTACCTACTTCGTGGGCCTTATTTCTCAAATTACAGCCCTCTTTTTCTGTCCATGAAAGCACTCTGCTTTTAAAAGTGAGGTTTCCCATTTCCAAAAGGTTCGTGGAAAGAGCCCAAATCCTATCGTACATATTTAATGTGTCTTTTGGAATCCTATCTGCTGACTTTACTAAATGAGATAAATGCCATTTAGCATCTCTTAGTCATCTTTCAGCCTCTCTTTGCGAGTAAAATGATCCATTCTTCAAGAAATTGAACTCACAGAGAAAAAAGGGTGTGGTGGTGCATGCCTCCAAAGTAGATTCACCTCCGTTGCAGCTGCACAAAATCCTCTCTGGATCAGGCGTGCCTCTCTCCTTACTTATGTCAAGCTCTAGAAATAACTTCTACACATAACTACCATAACAATTAACTATTAGCTACCTAACAGCCAAAGATTAATTTGAAGATCTCCTGTCACTAAAAATATAAAGGGATGTGTAAAGCGACACATCGCCCCTTAATGATTTTCTGTCGAATATGCTAAGAACAATTATAGAATGTAGGTTAAATTTTGCTCTCTCCTCGTTCAGGCAAAAGTAAATTTATAGCACTCTTCTAAACTGCTGGAGTGCTGCTTGCGTCCTTTTGGAAGTAATTTTCTCAAAGCTTACTCGCCTAGGAGCGAGAGTCAGTGTAGAAGTCAAGGTGTTGAATGGGGGGGGGGGCTCCTCACTTTTAATTCTACTCCATCATCAGCCATAAAAGCTCTTAGGGTCAGTTTAAGCCTGAACCAACGAGATTTTGGTTTTCAGGGAAAATAGGAGAAGTGAATGTGACATATGCCACTTAGAGTGCCTGTTATAGAACATGAATAAATAAATAAATAGGGAAACAATGATATTGTTTGTAGTATGCTTTCTCTTTATTTAATATATTCATCACCCTCAAAAGGCACATCCACAAACAGTACAGTAGCTTTATTAAAACCACTCATTATTCCAATGAATTCATTTCATTAAGAAAAAAAAAAACCACACAGCCATCATCATTTGGGTGAAAGGAAAGAAATTCCCAGATACAGTAAAAAAAAAAAAGTCTGCAATATGTCAAGACAGTTTTAATGGATAACTCAGAATGTTCTTTATAAATTGGAGCATCTTGAAAAGAAGCTTGAAACATTACAAGGATGGGAGGGGAAAAACACCCCTTACTGCAAGTTCTTTTCTCTGTTGTAACCTTCCGCAAATGGGTGCTGTCCAAATGAATTGAATTTCAGTTCTCGTATTTCCTGACATTTGGCCTTGGATCATGTTGGCCGGGAATATTGAGAAAGGCAAATCCAGCACATCTGGAAGGCCACTTGGTTGCTTAGCTCGAGATGTTTGTTTGGTGTTGCTAAATCTTTTACCCTGCCTTCAGTCTCCCAGAGTTACAGTATTCTTCTTTTCTAATACCAAAATGCTAGGAAGGAAACCATATCTGTCCGTGATCTGTGGAATTCCTCGGTGAAAAATGAACGTCACACCCCTGTCCCTCAGAAGATTTCAAAAACTGAAGAGGGAGACTGAAATGTGCTAACCTGCGGTCGAAAATATTTCCCAGGGAGAATTCTAATTAAAATATCAGGACTGTTTGTTTTTAACTGAGTCGACACATATTTGTAAACTATTCCCAGGATAGAACACAATACAATAGCAGAGTTGGAAGGGACCTTGGAGGTCTTCTAGTCCAACCCCCTGCCTAGGCAGGAAGATGATGCACTGAAGTGAGAGGTGGAAGAGATAGCTAGTCTATTGGGACATTTCATACTAAAATAAATTCTCAGATGAATTCTTAGATGAACTCCTATTGAAGGATGGGAGTGTGATCTGGACCGCTTTGGACTATAGAGAGTGCTCAACTTACAACAGTTTGCTTAGTGACCCTTTAAAAGTTACAACAGCACTGAAAAAAGTGACTTATGGCCATTTTTCACGCTTATGACCATTGCAGCATCCCAGGGTCATGCGATTTGCATTTGATGTTTGACAACTGGCTCACATTTGTAACGATTGCCGTGTCCCAGGGTCATGCGATCCCCCTTTTGCGACCTTCTGACAAGCGAAATCCGTGAAAGAAACAGATTCATTTAACAACAGTGTTACTAATTAAACAACTGCAGCAATTCGCTTAACAAACGTGGCAAGAAAAGTCGTAAAATGAGGCAAAACTCGCTTAACAGATTTTCTCACTTAGCAACGTACATTTTGGGCTGAATTGCGGTCCTAAGTTGAGGGCTGCCTGTACTTTGCAAAATTGGGGCGACAGAATCATGGCAGCTGTCAGAAGATTAGGTGGCTCCTTCCTAAAGTGCAATATTTAAATGAGCAAAATGGGCTTAACTTCAGACGTTAATCAATTTCATTGTAATTTTTACAACGACAATAAAGATGATGATGATGATGATTATTATTATTATTATTAATCAGTTTCTTCCTGCCATTTTAATTCAGTTTTACTAGATTACCCTCCTGTGTATTTTAGTTGTCTCCAGTCACCTTGCTCTTCCATGGCAATTATGAAAGCTTCAGGTCTGACTCGTCTGGATGGCACCAGGTTGGCGAAAGGTGGTTTAGAATAATGGCCTATGTTGTATTTCAGGAATCATTCTCCCCTCCCCCCCGGGCCAATCTCTTAGTGTCTTAATTAGCCCATCGGTTCAAGGATTTCTATGCCCAACAGATTTGTAGGTGGGCATTGCTAATTAACTTATTAACAGTGAACTTTGAAAAACGGTTAGATGATATGTACATTTTGCTTTTCATTCCTCTAAGATGCCACTCTCTATAATTTCCCTGCTGTTCCAGGATGTCTGTCTAGGTGTTTATTTATGAGTCTGCGTGGACTTTTCACAAACACTCCATAATCCAAACAATTAAAACCAGACAAGGCTGCTTTATGACATGATGTTGTGTTAGAATGCCACCATCTTTGCCATCTTCAGCTGTGCAATATAAACTAAGTTCCATTATTCATCTTGACCCATAGAATAGAAATATATCTTTTGCAACTAGGAGCATCACATTGCTTGCATATAGTGACAAAGCTGGTTTCCACAGTACTGTAGAGTTATATCATTATTAAAATGTTTTAAGTGCCTTAAACATGCAATTTTGTTGTGAGCAAAAAAGAAAATAAAAGAAAAGGATAAATATTACTGGGATAAATCAGAGCAAGTAAATTTATCCCACTAAGTCTTGGCTGTTTTGTCATTTTAGATGTTCTGAATACAATCTGCTTTCTTCATCAGTGGTTAGACAGTAAGTTTACATTACACTTTCTTTTGTTAGCTCAGTGTTTGTTAGTGCAGATCTACATGCAAACAGAGTATAGATTCAGATTTAGAGTAATGCTGTCATATTTGAGGAACAAAAGTGCATTACATAGGCTGATACAGCTTTAGTTAGAAAAAGACCCTCCTTCATAATGGCATGCATTGTTAAGGCTACCTTATGTTCTGTGCAGTTTTGTTAAACAATGCAGATGTTTAGAAGCATAGATAAAAAGTACCAAATTAAGTTAAAATGCAGAAATGGTTAAGAACTGTCTTTCTCCGTCTCTCTCTTTTTCTGTCTCTGTCTCTCTCTGTCTCTGCCTCTCTCTGTCTCTCTCTCACACACACACACACTACTTGTAAACTCTCAGAATAATTCCATTTTCCAAGTTACGATAATAGGTATGGAAACACCAAAACAGTCACACGGGGCCCACCCATTATTTTGATATGCCTGAGGGTCTTGTTCCACCCATTGATTTCCAAGGGTTTAAAGGAACTGTACCTATTATCTTTGAATCCACATGAATCCAACTGCCAGGAATTGCTTTTTTTTTGTTTTAAAGACAGTTTAACATAATGATTCGCAAGCCTGTTCAGTCACAAAAGAAGATGCTAAAGGCTCCATTTCCTGAATGCTTGTATCACAAGTGGGTATAAATTATGCTAGAACAGGTTCATTCAAATCTGCCCATATCCTCCACTCTTCTCTTCTGAATGTGCCCTCCAAACAGTTTTCCTGTAATCCCGTCAGCATGAATGACCGAAGGTACAAATATCTTTACTTACCAAGAGCATTGGGTGAATAGAAAGCGATCTGCCAAAATGTGGAACCAACAATCAGTATTTCGCCTAGAGTAGATGTTTCCAGTATATGTGGAAATTAGTTTTCTTATCAACTGATTTATCTGGAAATGAGGTTTTTCTGATTGAAAACAGAAAAAAAAAAGCCCTATGATTGGGATTCAAATGTATCGGAAGGAGTTGATGTTCTCTCTTCCGTATTCTTGTAAAGACGCATGTGGAATGGGAAGGTATAGATGTTTATATGAATAAATGGATTGAGTTTATATGAATAAATTGCAACAGTATTATTAAAATAAGAAACGTTTCATCGTTCTAAACTAGGGAATGGCTTTGAGTCCTTTTGGAAGGAGAGGCGACTGTCCAATGTCATTTATCCATTTGACTAGATAATTTGCAGAGATTTGGATGCTTTCTGAGGGCCACAATAGAATCACACTCTCCTGCTTCAAAAAGAAAGAAAAATTGCAAGAGCTTTTTCTTGGCAACACTACGAAAGTAGTTTGTTGTTGCGTTCCTTTGGATGGATATACGTGTGCATATCTTTGCAGTCTGGCTTGAAGTCTTGACATTTTGTGGTTGTCTTCTATTCAAGATCTGATCCTAAGCTTACAGGACTTAGTTTTTTGTTTTTTGTTTTAAAAAAATCATTTGGTTTTGGCCGACTGTACGATCAGTCTGGATTTACACATTCTTTCCATTCGAGTTTTGTTCAAGAGCAGGTTGTTAAGCGGCGAGTTTCCATTCTCAAGTGTTGACCAACAGCGGACGTATGTGTTGATGAAACTGAAGCTTGGGGAAGTGCTTGGGTTTCCAACGTGACCCAGATGCCTGTGTCTTTGACCTCAGCTGAGACATCCCGATTCTTCATTTCGTCTGTCCCTTATGGGCGATTGTACAGCGCTGCCCTGAACCAGAACTTTCAATGAACTATCAAACATTAAGTATGCAAAACATTTTTGGCAACTGAAATGAAACTTGGAATCTGAGTTATGCTTGCAAGTGGGAGGAAGAACATACATCTCATACGTGGACAACGTTTGAATTATGCAAGCAGCAAGCATTGTAAAACTGCTTTTAAAAAATAAATTCTACAGCTCTTCCTTTGGGTCACATGGCTTACTGAATAACAGAGAGGTTTGCTGTCAGGCGGTCGAAGAAAATGAGTAACCCCCACAAGAGTGACTTAGAGCAGGGGCCTCCAACCTAGCGGACTTCAACTCCCAGAATTCCCCAGCCAGCTTCGCTGGGAGTCGAAGTTGCCTTGCTGTTTTTTGTTGATTTAATGATTTAGGTAGGAAAAATAGACCGGAATCAACATACAGGTAGTCCTTGACATGACCATAATTTCAGTTGTTAAATGAGACATTTGTTAAGCGGGTTTTGCCCCATATGATGACCATTCTTGTCACAGTTGTTAAGTGAAGCTATGCCATTGATTGGTTAGTAATCCGGTTGTTAAGTGAATCTGGCTTCCTCATGGACTTTGCTTGTCCATCAGCTTGGGGTTTTTTGTTTTCGAAGCAGGAGAGGTCAGTGGTCATCTATAGATTTTTAATTGTATTTATTGGTAGTATATTATATCACACTTTAATTAATATTGTACAGTTGTTCAAATTACATCGTCAGTTTGGAAAACAGGAAATAAATAATTGTAGGAACACAGCCTTGTGTTGGGTATAGAATTACTAGAAAAGAGTTTCCCTCCTAAATAGGTCACTGATGATTTTCGAGTTTGGGGAATTGCATATTATGCAGATCTGAAAGCCATTAAGGGAACTTTGTTGCACTGAGATAGCTTTAAGTGGCATTAAGCAGGGAAAGTCATAGGGAAAACTAAAAATAAGTATTTCTTGAAATGCAGTGCAGAAATGCTGCAAGGATTTTTGTCCGTGTGTGGGTGTGTGGGTGTGTGGGTGTGTGTGTGGGTGGTGTTGGGGAGGTGGTAAAGTTTTCAGATGATAGAATGTACAGATGATCAAAGTCAACCCTGAAATGTCTTCTAGTGAGGCTTCTTTTTTTCTCTTGACTATCTTTCCATTGAGTCTTTAATCTGTTACTTTAATAAAGCACTTGAAATATAATTAGGTCCCAACTCTATTGAATGGGAATTCTGTCTAGTATGGATAATGTTAAGCGTGATGAGTTATTTTAAAATTTTGGATGTGAGTGCTGTTAGACTATCAGACCTGAATTTAAGTGGCTAAGAAGGTGTGAATAAATCCTGAGGAATTTTAGCTTCTTAATGGATGAGTAGTGAGGATCTGCTATTCTTTAACAGCTAGCTGAATTGCTTTAAACTTCGTATAAATAGATCTTATACAGTACTACACGGTTGATACTATTTTAATGCACAAAAGTGATATATTGTCAGCTCTCCAATGGACATTAGAACATCGTAGCATGCTGCTGTTGAATTATCAGATTACATGTTACTGTAGTTTGTTTTTGAACGACTTAGCTTGGTATTTTGTGGAACTAGAAGCAAATTCTCAGGTGGCCTTAAGACAGGTTCCTACAAGCCCACTTATCCAACTCAGGAATTAGAGTGGTGTCTATAGCATATACGACAGGATAAAGTCCTTGGTACTATTCAGGAGGCTTAATACTGCCTTTAAGTTGATTACAGAAAATGTTAGCATTTTGGATAGCTACAGAGGTACAAAGCATGCCGTTTAAGGCCAGGGCTGGACAGAAATTGGTAATAAGTTCTGATGTCAACTCAATTTACATCAACCACTGTTGGCAAGGAAGGAAAAAGATTGGTCCTTTTAGTCGCTTGAAAAAAACTACTTCCCTCCCCAATATGGGTGTTGATTAATTGTAATAGAAACTGTCATCTATGAGTCTAACGGGCTGCATTAATGAAGGGGAGGAATAATATCCTGAATGCGTTATTTTATTAAGCCTTCTTTCCTTCTTCCCTCCCTCTCTCACCAGCCGGATGTCTTTGATAACAAGATGATGATGATGATGATTTTTTGGCATACATAAGAGATTGTTTACTTTAGACCTGCTTTTGGGGTGATAACCTGGTTTGATCATTCTGGGTCTGCTAATAATATCCATGTTTACTTTTGCTGCAAGAAGAAAATTTATACATTTATACAGTAGCAGAGTTGGAAGGGACCTCGGAGGTCTTCTAGTCCAACTCCCTGCCTAGGCAGGAAGCCCTATACCATTTCAGACAAATGGCTATCCAACATCTTCTTGAAGACTTGCAGTGTTGGGGCATTCACAACTTCTGGAGGCAACTTCTGTTCCACTGATTCATTGTTCTCACTGTCAGGAAATTTCAAAATATCTGCCTTTTCTGTTGAGCTCTTTGTTCCTGATGTTGAGCCTTAGGATTCCATTGTGAGGATGGTTTATTTCAACGTTTAAAGTATGGAATGAAACTTGTGATTTGCTTAGAAATAAAGACCATCCTGTGGCTGACAAGTCGTTCATATCACTTGCCGATATTGGTTGCCTTTCCCAAAAAAATTTTTTTTCTAATCCCTTGTGGCGCTTCAGAAGTTGATAAAACATGAAATAATAAAAGTTGGGAGGGACCTTGGAGGTCTTCTTGTCCAACCCCTGTTCCTTGCACAGGCAGGCTGCCAGGAAGCTGACCAACACTACAGCTAATGGAAGTCTTTATTTCCAAAATTTTCACCAAATCAGAGCCACCTCCAGGGTTTTGTCTGCATCCTAACCTTGCATCTTTCTACCCAGCTGTTGATCTTGGCTTATGGCAGGCTCTCTTTTTGCTTTTCTTCCATTACTGCAAAGATCAAGAAAATTCTTTCCCTGGAAGAGTGAGATTGAATTTTTGCAACCTGAGTTAAGTGTTACTTGACTGGTTCCCCCCCCCCCTCCTTTTTCTGTTCATCTCTAGCTCTCTAACCTGCAGTAGTTCTCAGCCAACTTATACTAACTATGATGAAAGCAGACCTTGTGAACGGTATTTATGCACCCAGTAGCGAAAACCCATAGTATTTTGGGCATCTCTGAGCATAGAGTAAATTTTGCTGTGGGGAATTTAGGGAGTCCAGTAAGTAGCAAGCATTACACGGAAACCGTTCATCCAAACACATTGCGCTTCATCAAATCAGCCTATGGCTTTATAACATGTCCCCACTGCACACCCAATTATTGTCAAGGAGCCGTTCCCCCAGGAGTTCTCACAATTTGCAAAGTGTATAGGTAAAATCCACGTTGATTGGGAATTCTGGGAATTGAAGTATGGGTTATATCGAGGGCGCTCAGCTGGCGGTTTTGTAAGGAATCAAATTCTGTCTTGAGGAAATGAAGTATCTGTTGGTCCATTCTTGGCTTGCAGTTGATAAGACATGAATAAAAGAAATAACAGTTCTGTTTTGACTGAACCACAATCAGATCTCATGAAGTAGTCAAATTAATGTTCCTATGTTTAGGTGTTCCTGCCAAAGATGTGTTATTTCTGTAAAACTGAATGAAGAACCCGGGGGGGGGGGGGGAAGGGGGGAGGAGAAAGCGAGATTGCAGATTCTTTAGCGATGAAAAAATCCAGCTCTGGACTATTTTAATGTGATCTGGTAACTAGGATACAGTACTGTTTTTTTTTTCTTTATGGCCACTTGAGAGGCTAAACTAGATGTAGGTAATCCTTGACTTACAACAGTTTGTTTAGTGACCATTCAAAATTACAACAGCACTTAAAAAAAGACTTACAACCATTTATCACACTTACAACCATTGCAGCACCATGTGATCGAAATCCAGAGGCTTACGCGACTGACTCATATTTGTGTCCGGCGGTGATGCAATTCCCTTTTGTGACCTTCCGACAAGCAAAGCCAGATTCACTTAACAACCCTGTCACCAGCTTCACCAACTGCAGTGATTCACTTAGCAAATGTGTCAAGAAAAGTCGTAAAATGGGGTAGAACTCACTTAGCCAGATTTCTCACTCAGCAACATAAATTCTGGACTCAATTGTGGTGGCAAGTCGAAGGCTAGCTGTACGGTGGCAGCAGGTCCTTCCGTCTAAAGCAGCGGTCTCCAACCTTTGCAACTTTTAAGTCTGAAGGACTTCAGCAAAGCTGGCTGGAGAAGCCTGGGAGCTGAAGTCCTTCAGACTTAAAGTTGCAAAGGTTGGAGACCCCTGGTTTAAAGTCCTAGCCTGATCGTGTGTCATTGAAAATATTGGGATAATCAAATTCCCAATTCATGATTTAGCTTTCTGTAGTCTAATCAGCTGCTGGAGAATCGTAGAATTGAAAATGGCTTTGGATTTCATCCAGCCCCCCCCCCCAAAGGAATATTGTGACGGCAGCACCACTAAGGAGTAGCTAATGATCCTCTACTAAATGCCTCCAGCGAAGGTGAATGGATCATCTCCTCACTGCTATTCTGTCAGCCCTTAATCTTCTCTTCTCCAGGCTAAATATAGCCAGCTCTTCCAACTGTTTTTCGTAACGTTTCAATACTACCTCTTTTGCTATCCTATCCATCCATCTGCGAGTGGTCTCGCTCATTCTGTCTTTTTCTTCAAATGTTTCATCCAGAGCTGGGACACCGTTCTCCAGTCGTATGGCCTAACTCTGCAGTACAGAATGTAGCTACTCTGTTAAAGCAGCTTAAGATGGCTTTCACTTATTTTGTGATCGCATTGCACTAGTGGCTATGTTGTTTAGTTTGTGGCTAGCTTAGATACCTCTATCCTTCTCTCATATAAAAGATAAAGGTAAAAGTTCCCTTTGCACATATGTGCTACTCATTCTCGACTCTAGGGGGCGGTGCTCATCTCTGTTTCGAAGCCAAAGAGCCAGCGCTGTCTGAAGATGTCTCCGTGGTCATGTGGCTGGCATGACTAAGTGCCAAAGGCGCACAGAACACTGTTCCCTTCCCACCAAAGGTGGTCCCTATTTTTCTACTTGCATTTTTTACCTGGTTTCTAACTGCTAGGTTGGCAGAAGCTGGGACAAGTCACGGGAGCTCCCTCCGTTATGCAGCACTAGGGATTCGAACCGCTGAACAGCCAACCTTTCTGATCAACAAGCTCAGTGATTTAGCCACTGAGCCGCCTTATATGCTTATATTACATTATATGCTAAAAGTCTCTCATATTATAATATTATATTATATCCTAATATTCTCTCTCACGCACCCCCGCAAAGCCAAGCATCATCCTTTGGGGCTTTTTTGCCATCCAAATGCAGAACTTTTAATTTCTGTTACCTTTCAGTGGATTGGATGCGACCTACAGTCTTAAGCCTGTCATATTTCATTTTGTCCTTCCAACTGGACCCTGATAGCAAACGTAAACTCAGTTGAAAGAAGAAGCAAAAAATATATTAAAAATAAGGCGGAATTTAAGGAAACCTAATGTGTAGCAGGAAGGAGACACCATTCCTTTCAACTACACATTCTTTTGTCTAAAACTCTCCTTCAAACACATGGCGTAGTTTTCATTGTTCAACCCGTCTTTTCCTTTCTTCGTGTAACTGCAGATGTCAAGGAATGAAGGTTTTCCTTAAATTAAAAATGGAGAAAGCCCTTTGGATGCTTCGGATGAAGCTTAAAACCCTATTGTCACTCTCCTCTAATGATTGGGAGAAGGTGGCTTGTTTTGGCCCTCCGTATTGACTTTGCTATATAAACGAACCTTCATGTTCAGGGTTCACGTTTAAAGGCCAGCTGTTGGCAGCTGGTGGCTGTATTTGACAGAGCAGGACTAGAATGGATTTTCTGATTAAACAAACCTTTGGTCTCAGCTTTCAAAGTCTTCTTTATGTTCCTAGTGATGTGCTTGCTCATGCATGCACAAGCAACAGCCCTCTGAACCTCCCTATCATGAGTGGATGCTGGAAGTCAAAGTTATTGGTCATTAAATTCTAGCCAGAAACGCTTTAAAAAGTACATCTCAAAAATAAGGGTATTGTAGTACAGGTAATTGACAGTTGTGCCCAGAAAACGTATGTTGCTAAGTGAAACACTCAGTGAGTTTGCCACAGTTGTCACAGACTTCTCTTGCCACATTGGTTAAGCGAGTCGTATTTTTTCTTAAGTGAGTAGCATAGTGGTTAAGTGAATCTGTTGTAAATGGAGGACTACCTTCATATTGAGCACCTGCAGCAGCAAACAGGGTGTGTGTGTGCGTGTGTTTGTTTTTAAGGCTGTCGGTACGTTCATTGCCCATAAATAAAAGAAATTGTGCCCTGAGAATTGTTCCACGTGAATGCTTTTCAATCAATCTCATAATTTCAGCATTTCACAATATTTTTGTTTAAAGCCGACTGGTTGACTTTTCCAGGCTGCCTCTTCTGCTCCCGTCTGTAATGTTACCGTTGGTTTCTTTTAGCGACCAAAACCTTTTTGTTAAGAACAGCACCTCTTGTGATGAGACTAAATGCCGAGTCCTTTTGCTGGAAGAACAACTTTTTAAAAAACTCTAGTAAGAAACCACAAAACTGGCTGGGAAACGCTTGAACCTCAACAAGACTTCAGCTTGATCACACAAGCCAAACCTTGTCTGAATTCTCAACATCCTAGAAATGACCAATTTTAGAGAAGAGTTCCTAGTGCAACATTAAACAGGCTTTCCATGGTTTCTCCATATAAATGAATTAGAAGGCCAAAAAAAAAAAAAGGCCCGGGTTTGGGGAAAAGTGTGCTGTGCAATTCATGACAATAATCAAAACGTAACACTGCTATTTATTAATGCACTCTGAGCTTTTTATACATTGTGCCCTGGGGTGTGTAAGAGAAATCTTTTCCCAGCTTGAGCTGTTTATGCTGAAATATGAGTGGAATCTGCTAACCTTTTTCTTTTTCCCCGCAGTGCTTTGTGCCAAGAATCTTGCAAAGAAAGATTTCTTCAGTAAGTAACTGAAAAGAATACTTTTTCATACTTCCCCACCACATCCCTTGTGCATATGGAAGCTAGTCTGCTGATGTTAGTAGGTCTACTGATCTTGTGTGTTTCTGCTGAGGGTATTCAAGGGAAGTTTTTCGAGAGTCGGAAGCATAACTGCCTGAAACTTCTACTCACCAGACCACGAAGCAGCGAGTGTGATCTTAGCGAGCGTGATCTTTTTTTGCTGCAAGCTGCTTTAAAGGCAGGTCTCAACTCTGCCGGTGGCTGCCAGCAAATACATTTCTGCCCATCCTCACTCCCTTGCTTCTAAATTGGGCGAGCCGCTCTAAGCCACGGTAAATATCTCCTCTCAGGAGATGGCAGGATCAAGTCACAGTGAATTAACCGGGGAATCACCGTTGCATGAAGAGACGTGTAGGTTCTTTTCCTGGGCAGGCCTGGTGTCACACGCCGGAGATCGTACTTTAGAAACCCCAAAAAAGGCTTAGTTGCATTTTTTCAGAACTTCGGGGGACTTTAAAAATAGCACCCCGTGGGAATTAGTTAGTGATGGAGCTTCACGGGAAATCTGTGTTCTCTTCCAGGGGCTTTTAAATGAAAGCATGTACAACAAAGCATGTACCCAAAGCATGTACAGCATAGCAAAAGTTGACTGGGTCCAACTTTTGCAAATAGGTTTGGGGACTTTGGGGAGGCGGGGGTTAAAAATTGAAATAGAGACCTTTAGCCAGGAGGCCACTAAAAGAGGTCCGAGTTTTTTTACTCCATGCGCTATCCTTTCCATAGTTTAAAAAAAAAAAAAGATTTACTAAGAGAATAGAATAGAATAAATCTTTATTACGGTCAAAGACCAGCAATACACGTTACATTTAACCATATATTAAAAAGTACTAACTTTAAGATATAATTTTAAAAATGTCAGCATTATAAGTGGAAAGTAGCATACATGTTCTCACTTTGTTCAGGTCATTTGCTGGTTTACCTAGGTGCAAAAGTGTTAAGTATGTATGTAAATACCATGGTCCAGAAATTGTTAGAGATATGTCCAAATGATTGGTACAAGATCACAACTATCCTTCTATAACCAATTTTTTTCTTATGGACATTTACTAAGAGAGAAAATGCTCTCTTTTCTCCCAGCAACTGTTTATAAGATTTCTTCTCCCAACTACAAAGAGAGCAGTGGTTAAACATTGGGGTTGGGTAGTCCTCTGCTAGCTTCTTTGGTCTTTGTGGTGACCGGGTTGCCTTCGTCCTTTTGCAGGGCTCCCTGACCCCTTTGCAAAGATTGTGGTGGACGGATCCGGTCAGTGTCATTCCACCGACACTGTGAAGAACACCTTAGATCCCAAATGGAACCAGCATTATGATTTGTAAGTTGACTGTTCCGCAAGCAGTTTTATTTATTTTTCTTACATAAGTTTTATTTTTTTACTGATTTACTGATTACATTTCTATGCCACAGTCAAGACACAATCATTTATCTTTATTTACATGAAGTGTTCACAACCTTGATCTGTACTTAGGAACCAGGGCCTAAGGTAACTTAACAGCAAGAGAGAAATAACTCTCTCGAACGCAAGTCGGTTACCAAACAGACTTTAAGAAAGCCGTTCCCAAATAATCCATAAAATAACAGTTCCTTCCCTCTCTCTCTTCCCTCTTACACAACTGGTCATCTAAAATGCTTCACACCACCAGTGCTGATCTGAAGTCATATTGAGGCAATGCCCACTCCCCCCGGGGATCATTATTAGTATGTTTTGTTAGAGAATGTTATTGTGTCGTAATTTGCAAGACTTAATTTTGGGGCTTGGGAATTGAGATATCGGCTAGACTCTCAGGCACTTATTTTAGGTGTGCCCAAGTGACTATGTCTTCATGTACTTCTGAAAAGCCCCTCAGTTGATAAAACACCAAGTCTCATCTGACTTCTGGATTCCAGAAATGGAAGCTGGTATCACTTTTCCTAGAAATTCCTCGGCTGTTAGAAACCGAAGATGTCCTATGTACTCATAGTACAAAAATGAGCCTCTGGTTTTAAGAAAAAGCAGCCTTCCGCGGTCTAATTGAGCTCGGCACTTTTGTAGTTTATAATAAGGTTGTCTGCAATTAACGAATGTTTGTGTGTTATCTATTTAACATGCTGTGCAAATTACAGTAATCTAGTGATTAGTTGCATGCTTCTCTTCTTTTGATAAAGGCGTAGTCTTAACCAAAGCATGATTCAAATGGGTTTCCACAAATGGGGAAGTTGTACCATAGCAGACAATGAACCTCCGCTAAATCTCCTCCTCCGACTGATTATTCTAGATACGTTGGGAAATCAGATTCTATCACCATCAGTGTCTGGAACCATAAGAAAATTCACAAAAAACAGGGAGCTGGCTTCCTGGGATGTGTCCGACTTCTTTCTAATGCCATCAGCAGGCTAAAAGATACAGGATGTAAGCATGCCTTTATTTATGTTTTCTGGGTTGGCTTGGGCAATATTTTGGGTCCCTGTTCTAAACACTGATTCCCAATTTTATATATTCATGGCTGAATGTTTTGCCTCCCGCTTGTTCGTTTCAGACCAGCGTTTGGATCTATGCAAACTAAATCCCACAGACACTGATGCTGTCCGAGGCCAGATAGTTGGTAAGAAGGAATATCTTGAACATGATAATTAAAATATAGCTGGGGTGCTCAACTCTGGATTAATAAGCAGAATACCTTTATTGAAGTGTACCTTTTAGTGTGACTGAGGTGGTTCAAAAAATTATTCCTTTCTAGACTGCCCCCTAGTGTGACAAATTTGCTCTCCTTTTGCACTTACGGAGGGAGAAAGAATTTGCAATTGCGTGTTAATATGGAAGGCTTTGTGTCTTAGCCAAAGTATTTTTCGGACTGCAGTCTAAATTATTATTGGGCAGTGGCTGCTTTGTTAATTGTTTTTAATTGCTAGTGGCCTTAATTCCTGAAATTTTAAGGAGGCCTTGGGAAAAGAAGGCCTACTATATTCTTCTTTTTCCCTTTTTTGTCATTAAAGATTGATTGAATTATTAGAATATGAAAATGCACTGCCTCTTAAGTTATCCCAGCAAAGTACTCAGATCTGCCTTGGTAGGAAGGAACTCTGTACGTGGCTCCTGGCCAAATACTTGAGAGTCTGTTAAAAAAAAAAGTCTACAAATGCTTACCATGTCAAATTAAACCACTTCCCAGAAATGTTTTTGCGTTTTCGTTGCTGCCTCCTATTTGCGTACTGAAACTTTTTCAATCTTTCTTTTCTCTTTTTCTCATTCCAGTCAGCCTGCAGACACGAGATAGGATAGGCACAGGAGGGTCTGTGGTAGACTGCAGGGGGCTCTTGGAGAATGAAGGGTAGGTATCCTGCCTTCCGATCCATATGTGGGGCCCTCGGGGCTCCCGGAGACTTGGGTGCCTTCTGCCAGACCTTTCATTTCCAAACTGCCTCGCTTTATTGAAGAGAATTGAAGAGAATTAAGTGTTCTGCCCTGCATCACTAGAGGTGGAAAGATTCCCCTTGTGGTGATTGTGGCGCAGATATGCAAACTGTTAAACATATTGCGCAAGATTGCCCCACAATGTGCGTTCTCTGGTCCCCTAGAAGATCTGCATGAAGTAGCACCAAGGGCGACGGCCTGATACCTATGAGGCCACTGCTGTACCCCCATTTTACTTAGAATTTCCATATTGGGGTGAAAATCTGTGTGTGTCTTATACACTAAATACAACATTTTTGGCCTACAGAAACCCTTTGCAAAAATGGATGTGCAAGGATTTAGGAGGTCTGCAAAGTTCTCCTGGGGGCTGGGGAGGGCAAAACCGAGCACAAAACAGGTCGTTTTTGCCCCTCCAGCCCCCCCCCCCCCCGAGGAGCACTCTGCATGCTCACCCCTCTTTTTCTTTTGCCAAAAAAGAGGTGTGCGAAGGGTTTGGGAGGCCTTCAGAGGGCAATAATGTACCTCTTCAAAATCACGGTGTGTCTTATAATCCCAAAAATACGGTATGTAGTCTATGTGTATGTTATGTTCTCATCATACGCTAATATCGTAATAATTAAAAGTTCCAAATTAGGTAACATCGTCTGTCATCGTGCACTGATGATGTTCCCAAGTTGGGTCCTGAAACGAAAACCACCAGTCTCAGACAGCACCACTTCCACCCTGAGCTACAAACATTCCTTTCTATCAGTTTAAGGATAAAAGCTAAATTTAGCGATTGGGTCCCCCAACAACCACCAATTGCAGCAAAGAACGAGGGCCGAAAAGTCAGATCGCTTTCCCACGGCATTTTATCATCATTAAGTGAGTCACTGGAGGAAGTGTGGTCATTTAAGAGATAGATGCAAATTTAGTCTCTGGCACACATGATCTTGCCCCCCAAATTTTGCCGTTTGTGAACAGGGTGGATTTGATTTAAATCACGATTTAAATCCCTAGTAAAAAGGCTTGATTGGAATCAACTCGATTTAAATCGTAATTTTTAAAGAGCAGCTGTCATCTCTGTCCCACAGCGGCTCCTCCTCCTCTGACCTGCCATTGACTCACCGACAGCCCCAATGTTGCGGAGTCGACAGCCTCGTGCTGCGCAACTCAACTCCGTTTCATGCTGAAGAAACTCAATGTATCTTAAAAAGAAAACTAGCTTTAGATAGATTTTTTTTTTTAAATTCCAAAAGCATTTTATTAAAATAAATTTGGGGGAGGGGGGGAATCAGATTTAAATTTTGGAGGGAAAAAAACCTTTTTAATTTTTTTTTTTTAAAGAATGATTTTTATCCACCCTGGTTGTGAATCAGCAGAGTTTTGTGTTTCAAGATAATTTTCTTGGTTCTTGGCTTCCTGGGAGGGAGGTCTACTTGCAAAGGCCAGGCCCCTTCCCCTAAAGCCAACCATTCCAATGCTTCCTCGGGGAACGTGGGAAAATCTGTCCACTGAACGAGCTCCCCCTCCTTTCAGAACGGTTTATGAAGACTCGGGACCTGGGAGGCCCCTGAGCTGCTACATGGAAGAGCCGGCCCCGTATACGGACAGCACAGGAGCTGCCGGCGGAGGGAACTGCAGGTTCTCGGATACCCCCGGCCAGGATCAGACCCTGCAGGTCCAGCGATTGCGGGGTCCTGACGTAAGAAGCCATGTCCAGACCCCCCAAAATAGGCCCCACGGTCATCAGTCGCCATCACCGGATCTGCCTGAAGGCTACGGTGAGTTTGGGTAGAGTTGATGCCCATCCCTACCCTGGCAATTCCGAGGCAAGACCAAATGGTTCGGTTATCTTTTGTATTTGTAATTGTTCCTGTATATTTTTTATGGCTGCCCAGAGTCATTTGGCATAGACAGTCAGATGGCATATAAAGGAAGGGAAAGGAAAGAAAGGAAAGGAAGGAAGGAAGAAAGAAAAAGAAGGAAGGGAAGGAAGGAAAGGAAAAGAAAGGAGAGGAAAGGAAAGGGAAGGAGGGGCAAAAGGAATGGAAGGCAAAAGAAAGGAAAGGAAGGGAAAAGAAAGGAAAGGAGAGGAAAGGAAAGGATAGGAAAGGAAAGAAGGAAAGGAAAGGAAGGGAAAAGAAAGGAAAGAAAGAAAGAAAAAGAAAGAAAGAAAGAAAGAAAGAAAGAAAGGAGGGAAGAAAGGGAAGGAAAGGAAGGAAGGAATGAAAGGAGGAAAGGAAAGAAAGGAAAGAAAAAAGGAAGGGAAGAACGAAAGAAAGAAAGAAAGAAAGAGGAAGATGAGTGTTGGGGGAAGAGACTTCTATATCCTGTTTTGCACCCAGAAGTGGCATTGCCTCGTTTTGTGGACTTCTCTTTATGGGATTCATCACTTGGCACCATAGTTTTACTCCCGAGATGTTTATGTTTATTGATGTGTGATTGGCTTTTGTCTAAGAGGCACAATAAGTGAGAGGGTCTCTCCCCGCCCTCTCCAGAGCTGGCCAGATGGTAGTTTAACACTGTCAGTATTGCATTTCTCAAATGAATGTATCAGGATAGTTGCAGCTGGACCGCTGCTCACAGGGCCTGTGGCAAGGCAATATTAAAACCAGATTCTCGGGGTAGTTGGGAGGAAACCAGGCAAATCTTTTGCAGCTCCTAAAACAGCTGCCCAATAAAATGCGAACGGCAGACAAACAAGACCGTACGTTGCTCCCATAGAGCACCGGGTTGCTGAATGAGCGGTAAACAAAACCAAATTTTAAAAAGCGAGGAAATTGTAATTCAACTCCTTGGTGTTCTTTTTCTCCTGTCGTAACCATGACGGAGGTAAGGGAAGCAAAAATAAACTACCGCCTTAAGCTTTAGCTCAGTTTTACCAGGTCTGGCTTTAGTCACAAAGGTTTGGGAGGGATTTCTGCCTTTTCTCTTCTTAACCTCTTTTTCTCTTCTGTCTCTTTAGAGCAAAGGACAACAGTGCAGGGGCAAGTTTACTTTTTGCATACACAAACTGGGGTCAGCACCTGGCACGATCCCAGGATACCAAGGTAGGTGCAGTCGCTGCTTTTGAGTTCCTTTAGAGCGGGGGTGTCCAACTCGATTTCATGGAGGGCCACATCAGGGTTGTGTTTGACCTCGGGGTGGGGTGGGGGGAAGGTGGGCATGTCTTGCTCGGCGTCACTCGTGTGGGAGACACCTGTGGCGTCAGGAGCGCTCGGCCAGCGAAAACCGAGCTCTGTTTTCGCTGGCAGAGAGTTGCAGGAGGCCATCACAGCTGAAAATGGGGGGGACGGACGACATTTTAGCTGGCGCAGGCACCGTGGGCCGGTCCTTCACGGGCCAGATCTAAGCACCCCGCGGGCCGCATCCAGGCCTTGAGTTTGACACCCCTTGAGTTCAGATGTTTGTGGGAAGTGAAACCACAGGATCGTTAGATCTGGGGATTGATACGGCCTCTCTTTTCTGTAGCCCCGTTCAGATAATTTAAAACAATGCTGGCATTGAGTTAAATCTAATCCCTCCTCCATTTCTTCTTTTTTCCTTTTGCAGAGACCTTAACAGTGTGAATTGTGATGAACTTGGACCTCTGCCTCCAGGCTGGGAGGTTAGAAGTACAGTATCAGGAAGAATATATTTTGTAGATCATAATAACCGAACCACCCAGTTCACAGACCCAAGACTGCATCACATAATGAAGTAGGTCATCTTTCAGTTGCTGCTTTTGAGGCTGAGGGTCAGGGCAAGATTACCGTATTTTTCAGAGTATAAGGCGCACCTTTTCCCCTCCAAAAAGAGGCTGAAAATCTGGCTGCATCTTACACACCGAATACAGCATTTTTGGCCTCCCGAAACCCCGCCCCCTTCACCAAAATGGCCATGCAGAGCTCCTGGGGGCTGGGGAGGGCAGAAATGAGTAAAAAATGGGCCATTTATGGAGCACTGTATAAGCTTCCTAAAGGCTATCCATGCCCTTTTTTGAAAAACAAATTTTTGGGAGGTTTGCAGAGTGCAAACCCTTTTTTAAAAAAAATTGCCTCTTCAAAACCTTGGTGCGTCTTATACTCCGAAAATATACGGTAGTCCTGTCAGGACCCCAACAATATTATATGGGCGGGTGAAGCAGTAGGCTGCATAAGGAAATACCGTCTTTCCCCGAAAATATGACAGGGTCATGAAGACTTGCATGCTTCAATGCCAGAGTTTCTGAGCCAATATGACTGGAGGAGGAATTCTGGGAGTTGAAGTCCACAAGTCTTAAAGCTGTCAAGTTTGAACACCCCTGGGTTGTTGTTTTTTCCCTAAAGGGTTAGGGGTGTTACAAGGGTCTTGTAACTTGACAGCTTTAAGACTTCCCTGCTTCAAATGAGCTAGCATTTTGGTTGCTAAGCAAGACCGTTGTTAAGTGAGTTTCACCACATTTTACAAGTTGGCCACGCCCACCCAGTCACACGAACTGCCAAGCCACTCCCACTCAGTCCCATGGCCAGCAAGCCACTCCCACAAAGCAGGCCACACCTACAGAAGAGGTTCTAAAAAATTTTGAAACCCACCACTGGGGGTGGGTGGGGAACCAGGGCGAATCCCCTTCAGAGCATCTCTCTGTTGTTCTTGATCAGTTAGGGTAGGCCTGTTCTGGGTCCCTTCCCCGAAATGTTGCCCACTAAGGTGACCACAAAAACATGGATCTTATGTGGCTGCCACCACCATAGAAAACACTCTCGTCCCCAGAGATCAGGCAGCCCCTTCCCACCCCCCTCATTTTAGCTTTTCAGAAGACCATCAAAACTACCCTTTTTTACCCAGTATTCCGTACGGTGAGAATGTCTGGAGTCGATCGCGAGGCATCCCAGAAGGATGATTGAGGCCCTGGGTTTGGCTTGTGTTTCACAGTTTTCCGAGGCCTTTCATTGTTGTGAGCTCCTCCCTTGTGTGTTTTAGAGCAGGGGTCTCCAACCTTTGCAACTTTAAGTCTGAAGGACTTCAGCTCCCAGACTGGAGAATTCTGGGAGCTGAAGTCCTTCAGACTTAAAGTTGCAAAGATTGGAGACCCCTGTTTTAGAGGAACGTCCCTACGCAGCCTTTAAGTAAATAAACAGGCCCGCTCTCGCGTTGCCTCGCTCTTCCTTTTTTTGTTGCTGCTGCTTTTGGAAGTCACTTGCCTTCTCTCCCTTTCCTTTCCCCACTGAAGTCACCAGTGCCAACTAAAAGAATCCAACCAGCCTTTGCAAGCCCCGAACGAGGGCTCCTTGGAAGACAGCGAAGAGCTGCCCGCCCAGAGATACGAGCGGGACTTGGTGCAGAAGCTGAAGTTCCTGCGACACGAGCTCTCCCTCCAGCAGCCCCAAGCGGGCCACTGCCGCATCGAAGTATCGAGGGAAGAAATATTCGAGGTATGTAAACAGGAACCTGGGCGAAGGGGGATCTGGATTCCATCTGCCTGCCAGCGTATAAAACGCAGACCGGTCCTGCCAGGCCTAGATGCCATTCGGGTACCCGCTAGGAACCGGCGAACCTGAGACAGGTAGCCCTCATTTGTTCAGCGGCCGTTTGATATTGCAACGGCTCTGAAAAAGAAAAAGGACTTACGCCCAGGGTTGGGATTCAAATAATTGAACCACCGGCTCTCTGCCCTGATGATTCCTTCCAAAAACCAGTTCACCAAACTGCTCAGAACGTTAACCCGAAGGGGTGCCAACTGCCTGCATCCCATCCCTGGCTTCTGCAAATGCAATTGTTGCCGCATCCCCGCCATCTTACGAGCGAAATTTGAACCCTGGGCAACCAGTGTGTTTTCACCGCGCTTGAAGCATTCCGTGTGTCAAGCCAGTTGCCGGCTTTCCAAACAGACGTTTGATAAGCAAAATCATTGAGGGAAGGAGCTAGGCTAGCTTAATGACCACGTGGTTCACTTAACAACCACAATGATTAGCTTGAAAGCTGTGTCAGAAGAAGGTGATGAAATTGGCTGAACAACTGCTCTGTTTAGCAACGGAAATGTAAATCCCAGTTGTGGTCGTGCATTCTGCCAACCCAGCAGTTCGAAAGCACGTAAAAAATGCAAGTAGAAAAATAGGAGCCACCTTTGGTGGAACAGCGTTCCGTGCGCCTTTGGCGTTGAGTCATGCCGGCCACATGACCACGGAGACATCTTCGGACAGCGCTGGCTCTTCAGCTTTGAAACGGAGATGAGCATTGCCTCCTAGAGTCGGGAACAACTAGCACATATGTGCAAGAGGAACCTTTACATTTACCTGTGGTCATAAGTCGAAGCTTACCTGTTGATGTTTTCTTTTATTTATGATCTGCCTTTCCAGTAGATCAGAGCAGTAACTGCAGCGCACCTCTAAGAGCTAAGAACATCCGTTTAGCTCATAAAACTGCACTTTTACATTGTGTCCCTTTTCCAAGAGGCTTGAGTAACATTGAGCATCATGAACAAAACCATGTTTAGATAAGAAACAGCTGAAAGGTTCCCCTTTTCCTCTAATATTGGGTAGGAAAGAAGTATGAAAGGTTAAGTTGCTTTTGGTAAAAATAATGGGTTTCTTTTTTTAAGTGCTTCTCTTTCTGTGCATAGGAATCTTACCGACAGATAATGAAGATGAGGCCGAAAGATCTGAAGAAGAGGCTGATGGTGAAATTTCGGGGAGAGGAAGGCTTAGATTATGGTGGAGTGGCAAGGTAAGGGCCAGAACCCTAAAAGAGCTTTTAAGGTTTTTTTGGGAGGAGGGGGAGCGGGGGATGCCGCTCTCTCTTTCTATACCATTGGCTTGCCCTATCGGTGTTGATGGAAGAGTCCTGCGTGGATTCTGCTGCTGTGGCCTGGAGGTGGAGCTCTCGCCTCCCAATCAGGAGGTTGTGAGTTCAATCCTAGGTAGAGGCAGATGTAGGGTCTCCTGCTTGGGCAGAGGGTTGGACTAGATGACCTGCAAGGTCCCTTCAACTCTGTTAATCTGTTCAATCTGATTCCTTGTGGTTGTGCTTGGTGGCCCCTTATAGAGATGCTTTTATATAGGTGGGATGCAGTGGCTCAGGGGTCTAAGACGCTGAGCTTGTTAATCAGAAAGATTGGCAGTTCGGTGGTTCAAATCCCTAGTGCCACCTAACGGAGTGAGCTCCCATGACTCGTCCCAGCTTCTCCCAACCTAGCAATTCGAAAGCATGTTAAAAATGCAAGTAGAAAAATAGGAACCACCTTTGGTGGGAAGGGAACATCATTCCGTGCACCTTCCGCGTTGAGTCATGACCACGGAGATGTCTTCGGACAGCGCTGGCTCTTCGCCTTTGAAACGGAGATGAGCACCGCCCTTTAGATTCGGGAACGATTAGCACATATGTGCAAGGGGACCCTTTGCCTTTTTAAATACACCGAAGCAAACCTCATTCCCATCTAGCACTGATAACGTAGCCTAGTTGGGCAATGAAACGCCTGCAAGAAAACAACCAAGCTCAGAGAGCCCTGAGGACCCAACAAGACGAACCCTCCTTAAAGAAACCAATGCCGACTCTGTCTGAAGCTGGTCAGTGGGGAAGACATCAAGAAAAGCACCTTCCTTTTTTTTTTAGCCCTGCTTTCTCTCCTGCAAACTTTGAATTATGAAGCGTGCTGCCCTAAGACCACTTTGCCTCTGATCTACTTAGGCAAGGCAAACTTTCTAACTTTTTAGAAAGTGTAGAACCTTTTGGGGAAATAGTCCTCCTGATCTACCCATCCTGGGCAGTTCTCCAGTGTTTCCTCCTGGCCTCCTCTTGCAGTGCTGATCTCTCCCCATGCATTTGGAGCATTCAGTTCCCGGGGCAGCTGAATCCATCAGCATTTAAATTGCTGCTTTAAAAAAAAAACCAACCCCAAATCCTTTTTGGGTTGTTTTGTCTATTGATAGATCGTCTGGGAGTTCTCTGCCTTTGACCTCTCCCTTGTCATCACCTCTGTCTTGCGGGAGTGTTTCAGCATCTCTTTATCTCGGTCTGCAGCTTTAACGCCATCTAGACGGATGCTGAATCCTCTTAACATGCCTTAACCAGATGTCTCGTGTTTGGTTTGGGGAGGGGGGGGGCAGGGTAGGCAGAAGATTTCCCCATGATGCAATTAAATACCTGTTATCTCAGGTTGCGCAGCTCATCGGGTACTGTCTTCCCACAAAAAAAGAAACTTTGGCAGTTCTTTTAAAAAAAAAAACCAACCACTCCAAACTTCCTATTCCCTGTTCTTATTCTGTTTCCTGTTGAATGCCTTTGTGTAACAGAGTGAGGAGGATCCAAAAAAAGCCATCGTGATTGGACTCTGCTCCACAATGTGTTTTTTTTTTTGGTTTTTTTCCTGAAATGTTGGCAAATCCCGCTCACTGGAGTCAGCCTTTTCCCAAAGTGTCTCATAAACCAGCATTTCTCAACCTCAGCAAATTTTTAAGATCCGTGGCCCTCAAACTCCTAAAAAATTTTTATCCCCGGTCCGCCCATCTGAAAGATGCTGAGCTTAAGACTCTCATAGACCACCTTGGGAACTAATCCAATTTCTGAAGTGGAATAATAATAATAATAATAATAATTTATTTCTTATAAACCGCACCCTCTCCCCACAGGGACTCGGGGCGGTGCACAGGAGGAATAAGAACAATAACTATATACATATGTCATTAAAAATACATTAAATTAAGTAACCTGTGCTAAAATACCCGTTAAAACTATCTAACTAGAAATCCCCAATAAACCCTAAAGACAGAGGAGTAGCTATCCCAGGCCGGCAAGGCAGAAGAAGTGTGTTTTCAATTTAAGACGGAAGGAGCGGAGGTCCGTGGTGGTCCTAATATCGGGGGGAAGGTCGTTCCAGAGGGCTGGGCCCGCCACAGAGAGAGCCCTTCCCCTGGGTGTCGCCCGCTGACAAAGTCTAGTGGACGGCACCCGGAGAAGTCCCTCTCTGTGGGAGCGAATCGGTCGTGAGGATGTATATAAACTTTTACTTTCATTTCTCATCCTTTCTCCTCCCTCCCTTCCCATTTCTAATCTTGTTGAAAATTGCATCCGGCAGGGAATGGCTGTACCTTCTATGCCACGAAATGCTGAATCCCTATTACGGGCTTTTCCAATATTCAACCGATAACATTTACACGCTGCAAATAAATCCCGATTCCTCCATCAACCCGGTAAGTACTCTTAAAACCCAAGCATCTATTTGTGTGTTTGGTTTTTTTTTTTTGAAGATGAATGTTAGAAAGGAGCAGGTATCTCTGAAATATATAAGATATAAGCTCAGTTGTCCGCTCGTTTGGCTTCAGAATTTCTGCAGGACATTTTTTATTTTACGTATTTCGGCAAATTTGCGTGGTTGCTCATCTCACGAAAAGTGACTCTGGGTGGCGTACGACACTGAATTAAAACCATGTGAAAACTTAAAACTTTCATGGTCATGACCTTTACCTGGGCAAGATGGTGCATCACCGGAAAACAATTTTTGAACCCAGGTGCCTCAAGTGGGCTAAGTTACAGAATGAGCTCAAAATCCAAGACCCATGACTCCCGAGGGAATAAAATTTGTGGAAATTGTGGTTGCTTTACTGCTACTAGTTTCTGCTGGGCGGCGGCTGCGGTCACATGATCTTCATTTTCCACCTTCCGTAACAGTTTCCCAGCCAGTCTAGCAATCCCTCGTTCCTTCCCACCACCCGGCAGCAGCCACTTGAGTTCATCGAAATAGCCCTTAGAAAACCCAATCCAGTACTGGGAGGCGGCCAAAGTGAAATCTTTCTCCTCCCTTATTTTGATTTTCTGTGCACTCTGCGAACCGATTCATGTCTATTTTTCAGTCGAGCCCCCATAGACCATGGAAGGTAAGCGTACACGAAATAGGGCTCAAAGCTGAACTAACTTGCTTCTCATGGACTAATTGGTGTAGCCCGGACTTGTTTCCACGAAGGCAGGTGTGGGCAACGTTGGGGAGGGTCGTGATGACCCTTGCCCTTTGCAATCAGCTGGGACAAACAAATGGGGTTGTGGCGCAGAGCTGAGAGAGAGAGGGAGGGAGGAGGAGAGTGAGAGAGAGAGAGATGGGAGGGACCTTCCCTTGCTGCCACAATAGTTCAACCTGAAACTATGACTCAGCCCTGATTTACAGCTTGTGGTTAAAAGTATCACAGGAAGCACCCAGAAGGCTCTGAGGATGTTGCAGCAACCCAAAATAATTCGTTATAATTATTGTCTCGACTGCTCCAGGCTATCAGTTTTAAAGGGAAAAATACTGTATTTTTTGGAGTATAAGACGCACCAAGATTTTGAAGAGGCAATTAAAAAAAAAAAGTTTTTGCACTCTATAGACCTCCCAAAAATGGCCTGTTTTTTGTCAAAAAAGGGCATGGATAGCCTTTAGGAGGCTCCTGGGGGCGGGGCGGGGGGTATTGGGCAAAAAACGGCCTTTTTTCCCCTCATTTCTGCACTCCCCAGCCCCCGGGAGCACTCTGGAAGCCTCCTAAAGGCTATGCACAGCCATTTTTGCAAAAGAGGCGAGGTTTCTGGAGCCAAAAGAATGCTGTATTCAGTGTATAAGATGCATCAGATTTTCACCCTCTTTTGGGGGGGGGGGGAAAGGTGCGTCTTACACTTCAAAAAATATGATAATTCCTCTCCTCCCCCCCACATCCTCTCCCTTCCCCCTCCCAAATTTTCACAACAAACAGCCACCATAGAGAAGCTGCATGAAATGGTTGGAGAGGAGAACCTAGTGATTGCTAATGGTTGCCCACCCCTGTTTGAAAAAAATGCCCCACTAAATATTAATTGCCCATGTAGCTCCTTGAAATCCATCTCTTCACGCAAACATAGGCACATACTAACTGTTCACTGTGTATATATAGATTAGGCTACTTTCTAACAGTGGGTTAGGATTGGATCCAATCCTAAACTTAACTCATTAAAAAAAAAAAACCAGAACCCTTCAAGATAACGGGCAGCCCTGGTAAAACACAACGGTTTAAGCCTCTGAATGGGAGAGATCCAAGCCCAAGGCCATCTAGAGCAAAACTTTCTTCGCACAAGCCGCTCCCCTAGATCAGGGGTCTCCAACCTTTGCAACTTTAAGTCTGAAGGACTTCAGCAAAGCTGGCTGGAGAATTCTGGAAGCTGAAGTCCTTCAGACTTAAAGTTGCAAAGGTTGGAGACCCCTGCTCTAGATGATCCTACCTTGCAGGGCTGTTGGTTGCATTAACATTAAAAGAGGCCTTGCTGAATATGCTACGGGGAGCTCTTTGGAGTTAGAGCAAGATCCAGGTAAACAGCTCATGGAGAGCTGAAGTACCACCCTCCTTGAGCAGGTAAGATGCTTAGGCTTTTCAGCGGAGTGAGCATTAACTCAAGGGACACAGTGGTTCAGGGACTAAGACGCTGAGCTTGTCAATCAGAAAGGCCGGCAGTTCAGCGGTTCGAATCCCTAGCGCCGCGTACGGAGTGAGCTCCCGTGACTCGTCCCAGCTTCTGCCAACCTAGCAATTTGAAAACAGGAAAAAAATGCAAGTAGAAAAATAGGCACCACCTTTGGTGAGAAGGGAACAGCATTCCGTGCGCCTTTAGTGTTGAGCCATGCCGGCCACATGACCACGGAAACGTCTTCGGACAGCGCTGGCTCTTCGGCTTTGAAACGGAGATGAGCACCACCCCCTAGAGTGGGGAATGTCTAGCACATATGTGCAAGAGGAAACTTTACCTTCAAGCAGTAAAGATCCAGTTCTGTATTTTAATCACATCTTCAAGAAACCACGTGCATTCAAGAAGGGCGGGAGTGGGGGGGGGGGAATGAAACCACCCCGAATAAGGACTGGGTATAGTCAGGGCTTGGCCTCATGTGTGAAGGGTTCGAGAAAGGCGAAGCTCTGAATAGAAATGGGCTAGTGCAGTGTTTCCCAACCTCAATGACTTTCTGGGCTTCCACTCCCAGAATTCCCCAGCCAGCAGAGCTTTTTGGGAATTGAAGTCCACCGCTCTTAAAAGTCGCCGTGGCTGAGAAGCGCTGGGTGAAGAGAATCCCTGGCACCTTTATCTTCCCAAGAAGCGCCTCTCTTTCCCTATTCAGTTTGCTTTGCTTGCGTTTGCCCTCCGGCAGCAGCTACAATCTCTTTGAACTTGGCATTTAAGAGAAATCCCGCTGCTCCTGGCAAAACACCTGCAGCTGACAAGCCCCAGGGGCGGCAGGAGTCTAAAAATACACCGGGTGAATCTTCAGCGAGACACAAGAGATTGTTGCAGCTTCTTTCTTATAAGCGGCTGATTACTGAAAATCTGTTTCCGCGTCTCTTAACCTCAGCCGTTTAAAGATGTGTGGGCTTTCGACTTTCAACGTAGCTGGCTGGGGAATTCTGGGAGCTGAAGTCCCATCTTGAAGGTGGCTGAGGTTGAGAAACTCAGATCTACCTCCAGTGTTAAAAAACAACAACAACAAACCCCCATAATTGTACTGATTGGAAAAGCATAAGATACCGCATTCATGGGACGTGCTGATGCTTCTCAGCCAGAGGGCTTGAAATAACGAAACGACACCTCCCATCGCGCCGACTGAAAGGCAGCTAGGATCGCTGTCGCTGGCATCTCACGCGGCGAATGACCTTCTTGGCGGTTGGCGTCTCTTTCAGGACCACCTCTCTTATTTCCACTTTGTCGGTCGGATCATGGGGCTGGCGGTGTTCCACGGGCATTACATCAACGGGGGTTTCACCGTCCCTTTCTACAAACAGCTGCTAGGCAAACCCATCCAGTTGTCTGACTTGGAATCGGTCGATCCAGAGCTGCATAAGAGCTTAGTCTGGATTTTGTAAGTATCCCGTCCGGTAACCTATTGTGTTTCGATTGGGGCAGGAGGGCCAGCTCCAACGAAAAAGGCTTCCTGACCTCCTGGTGCCTACGTAGATTTTAAAGCTGTTTTTGGCAGGGCAGATACTGAAGAACTTCCAAAAAGTACCCAGGAAAAAAAAACGGAATGATTTTTATAAACAATCAGCAGTGACACCTCTGGATAACTGCTCCGTAGGAGAAAGTCATCCTTGTACTTCCGTGAGAAACCTGTTCAGCTGAATTCTGATTTTGAATAGATTTGGCTTGCTTGTAATTACTAAATTAATCTTCAGCCCTCGTTCGTAACAGAGGCATGAGGAAGTGTTTTAAATTTCTGGAAGTTTACAGGGCATCAAAAGAATATTTGCGGGGACAGAATTTGAGCAGAAAATAAAATTTTGCATTCCCTATGTTTCAGTTGCATAGTAATATTCCTGCGTGTGGTGATAAAACTTAATTTTCTTTACGTCAATAAAGCATCATAATCAAAAATAGCAGAGGTTTTTTTTTCTCTCTGCAAGGAGGAATATTAAAAACTGCACGGCGAACCACTGCTTACTGGAGTGTGGATCAGCCCCAGAGAGCTCTGCTCTTAAAATTACGTGTTTCAAATAAATAAATAAATAAATAAATAAATAAATAAATAAAGAAAGAAAGAAAGAAAGAAAGAAAGAAAGAAAGAAAGAAAGAAAGAAAGAAAGAAAGAGTACCTTCACTTGCAGAAATGACTTTGTAGGCATTGCCCTTCTTGTTGACAGAGAGAATGACATCACTCCAGTTCTGGACCATACCTTCTGTGTGGAACACAACGCATTCGGCAGAATTCTGCAACACGAACTTAAACCGAATGGCAGAAATGTTTCCGTCACGGAAGAGAACAAGAAAGAGTATGTCAGGTACGTCGTATTCAGGGAAGGCTAATTGTGCCCCTGTCAATTCAATGAGAGGCTGACAGTCCAACAAATGTGGATCGCACATAGATACCGCTACCAAGTGCAGGTAGTTCTCAACGTACGGACGTAATTGAGCCTAAAATCCCTGTTGCTAAGTGAAACATTTGTTAAGTGAGGCCTGCCCCATTTCACAAGCTTTCTTGCTTTCTTGTTAATCGCTGCAGTGGTTAAATTAGTCTAAGCAAGGGGTTGGACCAGAAGACCTCCAAGATCCCTTCCAACTTCTATTTCTATTCCCATTCTCCATTCCATTCCATTCCATTTTATTCTATTCTAGCTAATTGGGAAGGAATGGGGATTTTTGCAGTATCCTTCCCCTGGAGTGGGGAAGGAATGGGGATTTTACATTATCTTTCCTCTGGAGTGGAGAGGAATGGGGATTTTTGCAGTATGCTTCCCCTGTCATGCCCACCAAGCCACGCCCACAGAACCGGTAGTAAAAAATTTCAAATCCCATCACTGAGCCAGATGAATATGTGGTAGGCAGATTTCCCCCCCCCCCCCTATTTTCCTCCCAAAAAAACTAAGGTGCATCTTATACACCGAAAAATACTGTATTTCTTTAGACAGTCTGTGACTTGAAATAGAGGGCAGGTTTTCTACCTATGTGCAAAATTCTTACCACCCCAGCAGCAATTCTGCAATAACTCTCAGATTTACCTTCCTGTTTTTCCCAGGCTGTATGTAAACTGGCGGTTCATGAGAGGCATTGAAGCCCAATTCCTGGCCCTTCAAAAAGGTTTTAATGAACTGATTCCTCAACACCTCCTGAAGCCTTTCGACCATAAGGAACTTGAGGTATCAATTATGGTATATTTCACACTAACTCTTGCCGCTGTTCATGTAGCCGCAGAAGCGGAAATATAGCTCTACGTATATTTTCCTTGTACTGAATTGACGCGTTAGATAGAATTCTGCCCAAGGATGGGGAGCAATGCCCAAGAAAGCTTAATTTGGAAGGACATTTCTTAACTTGGGGGGGCCCTTCACTTGGCAAACTTAAATTTGGGGTAGTTACTATACTAAAACACACAGTGAAAAAGAAATATAATAAAATAAAAGTAATAACAAGAGAAAACATGGAATAATTGAATAATGATTTAACTTAAATCTATTTTGTCATTATTGTTGTTTTTAAAAACATGATGGAAATATAAAAAAATCTGCTCAAAAGCTTCCTGCAGCCTAGCAGTCAAGGGGGATAAGTATAAATATACCATCCCATGTTGTCCCGGTGCTTGAAAATGGTTATTTTTTTATTTTATTCCCAGCTCATCATCGGTGGCCTAGACAAGATTGATCTGAACGACTGGAAATCCAACACGCGCCTGAAGCACTGCATGGCCGACAGCAATATCGTCAAGTGGTTCTGGCAAGCGGTAGAGGCCTTTGACGAGGAAAGGCGAGCGCGGCTGCTCCAATTTGTGACGGGCTCCACGCGGGTTCCCCTTCAGGGTTTCAAGGCTTTGCAAGGTGACTGGTCAGGGGGGCTGAGTTAGCACACTTGGGCCACAGGCAGCTGGGCAGGGAGGGGGGAACCTGCTTTTCCATGCCAGTCGAATGGCCTTCCCTCCATCGCCTTTCTAACTGACCCACCCAACCAGAGGTGGCTTTCAGCCGGTTCGCACTGGTTCGACTAGTGGTGGAAATGTTGCCCAGTTCGGCGAAACCGGTACAGATGGCTGGCTGGCCACGCCCCCAAACCAGTCCAAACTTTAGACTTGCAAGGCAATGGGATGCATAGTGGCGATGACAGCCGCTTTTTCGCCCCCCAGAGGACTTTTCAGTGGCCTTTGGTCAGCTGCCTCCTCTTTGAGAGCCGCTTTGCAAAGAGGTGGTGGCCGGAAGGCTTCTTTGCCAGCCAGCCGCTTCCCAGCAACAGTGGCTGGCTGGGGGCCGCTGAAAATTCCGGTCGGCTTGCCTTCCGGACTCTGGATCAGCTGCGGTGGAAGGTAAGCAACCAAAGAGGCAGGGTGTGTATGAAGCAGGGCTGGGACTGGGGTTTAGGAGGGGAAACGGGTGGCTGGTGAAGGGAGCGCGAGAGTAGATAGGGAGAAATCCTTTTTAAAAATCCTACCGTTTCCTGTGGGCGTGGCTTGGGAGGCTTGGGTTTCAAAAATTTTTGCTACCAGTTCAGTGGGCATGGCTAGGTGGGGAGGTCATGTGACTGAGTGGGCGGGGACATGCATTTGTGTCAAGTTGGCCACGCCCACTCAGTCACACGCGCTCCCCACCTAGCCGTGCCCACTGAACTGGTAAGTGAATAATTTTTTTGAAACCCACCGCTGCATCCAACCCTCCATTGGAAAAATACGTGACTTCCCTTTGAACATAAAACAAGCTGCCTTAACACTGAACGAAGCCAAGATTCAGACTAGCCATTGGGGGGGGGGGGGGGAAAGCTCAGAGATGAACTTTGTACTAGAGGGGTGCTCTTCAAAAAAAGAAAGAAAGAAAGAAACCCCAATGGCAACCGAGAGGTGGGACGGATGAGGACAAGAACCTAGTTAATACAGCAGCTCCTCCTCCATTCACATCTCTGCCTTGGTGAAAATGGCAGTTTGGCATCCAATCAAAGCCTTGAGGTCCCTGGTGTTTCCGGGCCTTTGCCTGAACACCTCTGGCCTCTTGTGAGACGCCGCTGCTTTTCCAGAATCTCGGGCCACAAGAGAGAGGCCTGGGGAAGGAGCTCTTCCTAGCACCCCCCAGCGTCCTGTGCCTGGTGCGTCCACACCCCTAAAGCAGGGGTCCTGATTTCCTCTCCTCTGCTTGGCTGAGACTGGAGGTTAGCAGAGGTCAGGGCAGCGGGATAACATAGCCAGGCTTTTGAAGGGCCTTAACTATAATGTCTATTTGCAAGGTTCTACAGGCGCGGCAGGGCCCAGGCTCTTCACTATCCACTTGATTGATGCCAACACAGACAACCTCCCGAAAGCTCATACTTGGTGAGTCCCTCGGCTGTGAACATGTCTTTCTTTCTGCCAGATGAAGGTGTAAACTCTCATGTGAAACGAGGCGTGGAGCGCATCCAGATCAACCTTCTCCCGCCTGACGCTTAAACCAATTTATTCTCTGCAGATAACCCAAACCCTAAGCCCCAAAGTTTCCGCAAAGCGATTGTTAAGTGAGCTTGGCCCCATTTTTACGACCTGGCTTGCCACGGTTGTTAAAGGGAATCGCTGCAATTGATAACTTGGTCACCCGGTGGTTAACCAATTTCATTGTAATTTTAGTACAACGACAATAAAGATTATTATTATTATTATTATTAAGTGAAGCCAGCTGTCCCCACTGCCTTCGCTCGTCAGAAGGTCGCAAAAGGGGATCACGTCATAAATCTGAACCAGTTGCCAAGCATGTGAATTTTGATCACATGGGCAAGGGGATGCTGCAGAGGTGGCAACGGTGCAAAATGACCCTAGGTCCCCTTTTTTGGTGATGTCGTAACTTTGAACTGACCCTAAACGAACTGTAAGCTGTAAGTTGAGGACTGCCTATGTATACGTTTAGTAGATAAAGCAGGAAGTCCCCACACTTGACAACTTTTAAGACTTGTGGACTTCAACTCCCAGAATTCTCCAGCCAGCTCTTCTGGGAGTTGAAGTCCACAAGTCTTAAAGCTGCCAAGTTTGAAGACCTCTGAGATAAAGTACCGTATTTTTCAGACTATAAGACGCACCTGAGTATAAGAGTATAAGACCATGATTTTGAAGAGGTGAATTAAAACAACAAAAGTTGGTGCACTATCCAGACCTCCCAAACCCTCTGCACGCCTCGTTTTTGCAAAAAAATAATAATGCTGTATTCCATGTATAAGACGCACCCAGATTTTCACCCACTTTTTTTTTTTGAGGGGGGTGGGGGAAAGGTGCGTCTTATACTCTGAAAAATACGGTAAGTGGTCAAAGCATTTGTGTTGTGTTTCCTTGACCCTCCTGCAGCTTTAACCGAATCGACATTCCGCCTTACGAGTCCTACGAGAAGCTTTACGAAAAGCTCGTGACCGCCGTGGAAGAGACCTGTGGCTTTGCGGTGGAGTGACCAGGCAACCAAAGGAAACCCGATATTGCTAAAGCTCACGGACCACCAAATCCAAAAAGAAAAAGAAAAAAGCTGTAAGGAGAGAAGCTTGCTGTGAACTTCTTTTT
Organism: Rhabdophis nuchalis; assembly: GCA_039707465.1. Classification (NCBI taxonomy): domain Eukaryota; kingdom Metazoa; phylum Chordata; class Lepidosauria; order Squamata; family Natricidae; genus Rhabdophis; species Rhabdophis nuchalis. Next base: position 22,346,869 of record CM077652.1, on the reverse strand, counting down.
TTTTTTTTTTTTTTGTCCAAAGTGTTGGGATTTGCTTGACATCTAGGGGTGCAAAGGCTGTTTTTCCCCCCTTTCCTTCGATGGCGTCGGCGAAGAGGGAGGCTTTTTATTTTTGGAGGTTTCCCAAACATACCTTCTCCCTCTCGGGACAATATAACCCTCCCTTTCCTTTCTTCATTTCCCAGGAAACAAAAACCAGAAAACCAAACCACACACACACACACACAAAATGCAGGCAGCCAGGTTCAGCGTTCGGCTTCGGTTTACCCGCGATAATTCTGCTAGATTTGTAACACATATTGTGATAAGGTCTACGACCTGTGGTCTTTTTTTTATAGGAGATTCAAAACTGTTAGTTGAGTATCTTTGCCATTGGTTTTCCCCCGAGGAGTTTGGTCATCGGTAGGTGTCTGTGGATGTTTGTCTTCGACGCAGCCCTGAGCCCTTGTAGACTCCAGAAACTCTGGAGAGAAACGAATCAAAGGAAAAAAGAAAAAGAAGGAAGAAAAAAAAAAGATTGGCACTGGAATTCCCACGGGCGCATTTCAAGGAAAACCCCGTTGAAAGGAACAGACGCCTAGAAGAGCGCGTCGCTCCCCAAGCATAGGAAGACTGAGGATTATCATTCCTTGTCCGGAAGTTCTTTTTTCTCCCCCTCTTCTTCTTCTTCCGTGAATGAGATGACTTGGCTCTTAAGAGGAACAATTCGGGAGAATCAAGCCGTCTTGGGACGATTCGAGTTTCATTTTTCTCCTTTTGCGGGGAGACGCTTCGCATAGGAGGTAGATCCATTCTTTGGAATAACTGTTTTTTCCCCCCTCCCCTCTTTTCGTCACCGCTGGCATCTGTGGAAGAGAAAGCAGGGCACGGCTTAGAAATCAGGGATGTCCAAACTTGGGAACTTTAAGACTTGTGGACTTCAACTCCCAGAAGTCCACAAGTCTTAAAGTTCCCAAGTTTGGACATCCCTGGCTTAGATGCTCAAGAGAAACCACACATCCCCCCTTCTCTCTCTCTCTCTCTCTCTCTCTCTCTCTCTCTCTCTCTCTCTCTCTCTCTCTCTCTCTCTCTCTCTGTCTGTCTCTCTGTTTCTCTGTCTCTCTCTCTCTGTTTTCTGAAATGCTTTCATTGTGGTGTGAAACGGCCGAAATTCTTTCCACAGGAAATAGCTCACAGCAAAGATAAAACGGAATCCAGTCCCATTTCTGAAACTGTCTGGTCTATAGAACAGCTCTCGTGAAAAAGGACTCAGCCTATAGAGACTGAGTAACCCAAACAACTGTTTCCAGCTTCTGCCTCCCCCCCTTTCCCCCCCCCCCAACACAATTTAGCCAATTTTGACAGTCGATACCAATTTGTTTGCCCTTCCGGCCGATTTCCAGAGCAAGGAAGAATCCGAATGGTAAGATTTTTCCCGCCCCCCTGTCCAAACGCTTCTTTTTAATTTTGCACAAACAAAGAAGGCCGGTAATTGTTAACAAGGTAACATTTCTTGGGGGAGGGGGGGGGGTCAGAAATCCCACTAATCATCAAGTGTAACCCCGACGCTCCTGTGAGAGTTTTTCCTTCCTCTTCCTTTTGCAAAGAAGCCTATTAACAAGGTGTGGAACTTCATACGTGGGTCATGTTGGTGTGGGCTTGTTTCTTTGTTTTGTTTCTTCTGTCTGTCCACGAGGATATTTCTATCGTCACTTAATACAACCGATTTGAGAATAGCTTTAAACTGTGATAGGACAAACCAAAATTAGAGAACTCGTCCAGATCCCCGGATTGTTTTTTTCTTCCTGTTTATTCAGTTGACTGTAACCCCTCGGCGTCGGAAAACGGAGAGGATTCCACGTGAGAAGGCAAATCTACCTTTTGTGATATTTGCACCGCGCGGCGAAACGATTGGGTTTTGTGGTTGACTTAACAAACTGACTCGCAGTGCCCTTCCGGGCTTCGTTTGCACTGAGGAGGCCACTGAAATGCATTGCGGATCATCTGGGAGGGAATTAGATCAAGGAGGCCGTTGCAGATCTTGGAAGGACAATTAATCAACTTCTGGACAGTAGAAATCTACCACCCTCTCTGCTTTTTCCAAGGGCTCTTGAATTATATTGTATATTTCGTGGGGATCGTGATTGACCCTACCACTGGAATATTAAGCCTCTGAAGCAGTGCTTCTCAACCTTGGCAACTTTTAAGTCCTGTGGACTTCAACTCAGCCGGCTGGGGAATTCTGGGAGTTGGAAGCCCACAGGACTTAAAAGTCACCAAGGTTGAGAAACACTGCTCTAAAGAATCATAAAAGTGTGAATTCTGCTCCCACTAAAGTGATTTGCACAGTCTGTTTCCCAGTTATTAAATGGCGTTAAGGGTGGTAAGCAATTCCTTCTCGAGCCATGCATTAAAATAGGGCTGGGCACGTCAGATCAGCAGAGATAACTTCCATGGCATTTCTGGGCTGAATTCTTGCATCGTTCTTGTCTTATATCGTGGTGCTTCAGCCACGTCCAAAATCGAGGACTGGCGAACGGGTCAAGCCACTTGAAATGCAAAAGGCAGCCTGCATATAGCATAAAAAGTAGCTTTTTTAAAGACACGTGGCCTTCAACCCCCAGAATCGGCTGAGGGATTCTGGGAGTCGAAATCTACGCATCTTAAAAGGGGCCACGGTTGCAGACCCCCTGCCCTAGAAGGAGGATCAGATGTCAGGCTGCAGAACGGGTTCTCTCTCGGGTTAACTTGGAGGACGGGAAAAAAAGATCTCTTAATTTTGCTCAGCCTCCTCCAATGGCCTTCTAAAGTTGTCGCCGTTCATCAGCTAAGACCCTGAAGGATCAGAAAGCAAGCTAGGTGTGACTTGTTTCAGGACAGGTGGGCTTTCTTTTAACCTCAGCTAGGCTTAAGGATCACTTCTGCTGAAAGTTTTTGGCACAGCTCAACAATTGGGACAAAACCCACCAGCATGAAGGATGCTCCCTCCTCCATCACGAGTATCGCGCAGGTCAGCAGAAGTCCTCCTTGAAAACCGCGAGTAACTCTAACGTGAAGGTGGAGCACGAAACTCCTGCCTGCCTGCCGGTCTTCCCCTCTGATAAGCATTTGCAGCTATCCCGCGAGGAGACAGGAACCGGGCGTTTATCTCTGACGCCCCTTCAGCGGGAAAGGCAAAGGGCCAAGTCCTCCTCAGATTATCTCACCCGGAGCCTCTTGAAGTGACCTTCAGCATCCCCATAGCCAGAGAGAAGCTGAACCTGGTCCAGCAAGACAGATCTCCCTCCCTCCCTCTCCCTCTCCCTCTGCATTTTTGGTTGGTTGGTTTACTTGCCCTGAAATGCCTCTGTCTGCCTTGATGTGCTCCCAGGGATGCAGGAAATCAGCACTTGCTCAGCGTTAGGAATTGGAAAAGCTCCGAGTCGAAATTGGACCCAACTTTCCGCTTGCTTAAAGCAGGGGCGTACAGCCCCCCCCCCCCCTCCGGCAACTTGGAAGACCTCCGTGAACTCCCAACTCCCGGAATTCCCCAGCCAGCCATGCGTGGGGCTGGAATTCTGGAAGTTGGAAGGCCACAGCTCTTCAAAGCTACTGCTGCTTTAAAGGGATCGTTTACTTTAACATTAGTTCTCAGGCCTCAGCAAAAATTGGTTTTAAAATCCTCTCGACCACAAACCCAGTATTTCTGCACTGTAGGGCACAGGAAGTTTTCCAGAAATGCAGTTTTAAGTCTCTTTGTTTGTTTCAGGTTTCTTTTTCCCTCCCCTCCCTCGGTAACTCCCCCCTTCCAGGTTTTTTTTTTTTTGGTTATCCATTCTTTAACCACTTTATAATGTGTTTTTTTAACTTATTCTTTTGTAATGTCTTGGGTTTTTAAATATTGCTGCTACCCTTGTTACTCTTCTCACCGTTTATATTGCAGATTTTATTTTGTAAAAAAAAAGTTGTACACTAATGTGTTTTTTTTTTCCATTTTATGTCTAAATCAAAGTATTTAAAAGAAAATGCTAGTTCTATTTAATGTGTTATGGAGCCGGCTGGAATAAACAGTGATTGTGTAGTAGGCCCGGAAGGTCATGTCCATTTTTGTTACATATGCAATAAACTCTCACAACTTTAATTTTGTGCCTCGGTTTTGTTTTTTAAACTCTTACTATATGTTTTGAAAGAAACTGGCTACGCTTTTTGAGCTCTCCCTGTTTTTGCAGGAAGCAAAACCTCCTGGCCAGCTGGGCTGCTACTTCCTCCTTCCTCTGGTTGAACAAACATGCCCTTGGCGACTAATTTTAAACCTTAGCCTGTGGCAAAACAAATACCCTGGCAAGCTGCTCAGTCGGGCAGACTAACATTGCTCTCCTTTCAAGCCGTTGGGCTCTCACCTGCATACGCGGGGTAAAAGGTAATATGCGATCCATTTAAACACTGTGTCGCTGTGATTATTTTTGCTTCCCCCCTGTGGCCAAGGACTTACAAAACCTTTCAGGCTGCACAGTGGATGGCTCGAGTCTAAATCTTTTGACAGGATGGAGAGATGGGATGCTTTGAAGTAAAATGGTAACTGCCAGCAAAAAAAAAAAATTCAAGTGTTTTTGACCTAGGTCCTCGGTCTATTTTCTGGAGTGACCCACTACATGGCCCACAATACGCCAGTGTTTTCCAATCTTGGCAACCAGAATAAGAATAGTTGGAAGGGACCTTGGAGGTCTTCTAGTCCAACTCCCTGCTCAGGCAGGAGACCCTACACCACTACAGACAAATGGGTATCCAACATCGTCTTAAAAACTTCCAGTGTTGGGGCATTCACAAGTTCTGGAGGCAAGCTGTTCCACTGATTCATTGTTCTAACTGTCAGGAAATGTCTCCTTAGTTCTAAGTTGCTTCTCTCCTTGGTTAGTTTGCACCCATTGCTGCTTGTCCTGCCCCCAGATGCCTTGGAGAAGAGTTTGACTCCCACTTTTTTTTAAGATGCATGGACTTCAACTCCCACAATTCCCCAGCCAGGATTGTTGAATCACATCAAGACAGGCTCCTTTCTGTGAACTTTCTCATTTCCCCAGAAGCAGTGGGTTTAATTTTAAATCACTTCCCTTCCAGAATTGCTCCAGTCAATATTAGTTTTTGATCGTTGAGCTCCACCTGGTGGATAGCATGTTGGGGAAAAATATATGGCATCGTACATTGAAACATTCATGGGAACCAAATGTAACTAACAGATGGACACAGGAATACCCTTAAAATCACAATATTTACCTTTGCGATTCCCACTTTTACTGGTGTTTACAGCACAGTGTCATCTAGGGAAACATTTCCCTAGATGACCCATTTCCTGGGTCCTCTGTGGAGAAGGGCGGGATATAAATATAAATAAATTCAAATAAATTCAAATTTTTGTAATTTTCTTTCCAAGGAATGGATTGCAATATTTATTATGCCAAAGAAGCAGAAGGAAGCCAAGCCTGATCCTAATATATTCCATTTTTTGTTATTTTTTCTTACCAGATGTTAATGATAAGACATTCCTATAACTGACCAGGCTAATCCCTGGGAGGAGATAAATACTTTGGGAGGGGTGTAGCAGCAGCAGTTTGAATGCTTAATGTCCTGGCAATTTTAAAGAAGCATGGATAAGCCAAATTATTCCATCAGGGATTCTGTGCGTTGAAGTCCGCACATCTTCAAGTCATCAAGGTTGCTGGCTGGGGCATTCTGGGACTTGGAAGTCCACCCATTGACTTCAACAGAGATGAAATCCAGGTGGAGAAACAGGCCCCTGAGTAGCCTTGGACTATAGAGATATAGAAGAGACAGATAAGAGATCGCTATTAGAGATAGATTGGATAGAGAGAAGATAGATAAGATAGGCAGATAGAAGAGAGAAGAAATAGAGATATAGAAGAGATAGATAAGATAAATAGCTAGAAGAGAGAGAGATAGAAGAAATAGAATAGTGATAGATAAAATAGAAGAGATAGAAGAAATAGAGATATAGAAGAGACAGATGAGAGATAGCCAGAAGAGATAGATAAGATAGGCACAGAAGAAATAGATAGAAGAGAGATAGATAGAAGAGATAGTGATAGATAAAATAGATAGAGATAGATAGATAGATAGATAGAGAAAGAAGAGATAAATATAGATAGAAGAGATAGATAGAAGAGACAGGTGTGCATACATGAGATGAGAGACAGACGGGGGGGGGGGGGGTTGGAGCCTTCCAAGAGGCGGCTCATCCTGGCCCTTCTCCCATGAAACCTTCCTGAGGGTTTGGCCTGACCAGCAGGAGCCTCTCCCGCCTTCACCCCAACTTCAGGCAGGCCGGCAGGCCAAGAACACCTGCTGAGGGCCGCGTCTCTCTCTCTCTCTCTCTCTCTCTCTCTATGGTGCGACGGGGAGGGGAGGGGAAGAAGCAGGAGGGTGCGCCTCTCCCTCCGCGCGCGGCTCTATGGCCCGGCCGGGCCCTCCGCGTGCTCCCCGCCCCGCCCCATCCTTCGGCGGCCGGTCACGTGGGCAGGGGAGGGCGGGGCGGCGTGACGCGTGCGGGAGGGGGAGAGGGAGGGAGGGAGGGGGCGGGGCCGAGGAGGGAGGAAGCCGGAAGCGCCGGAGCCGCGCGTGGGGGTGGGGGGGCCGGGCCGGAGCGCGAGGGGCAGGCCGGCCTGCGAAGGGCCGCGCGGGGCAGCCGGGCAGGGAGCCAGCGGGGCAGCAGGCGGTGAGTGGGGGGAGGTGGGGGGGAGGGGCTCTGCTTCTTTCCTGGGGGGGGAGGGAGGGGAGGGGTCTTGCTTCCCCCCTTCCTCACCTTTCCTGGGGCGGGTGGGGGGCTTCCCCGCCACCCCCACCCCCCCTTCCCCCTCCTCCTTTCTTGGGGTCCTCCTCGCCCTCCCTTTCCTTGGGGAGGGGTCTTCTTCTCTTCCTTCCCCGGCCCCCCTCCTGCCTTTTATGGGGAGGGGGTCTTCTCTGCCCCCCCTTCCTTTCCTGGGGGGTGGGGAGCTGTCTCCCCCCCCTCTTGTGCTTCACCTGTCCTGGGGGTGGTGGTCTTTGATTCCCTGGGGAGGGGTCTCCTCACTCCTTCCCTTTTTATGGGGAGGGGGTCTTTTCTCCCCCCCCCCATTCCCCTCCTGGTTCCCTTCCTTTCCTGGGTGGGGGGTTTCTTCTCCTCCTTCCCCCTCCGCTCTCCTTCCTTTTATGGGGAGGGGGTCTTATCCCTCTCCTCGTCCTCTTCCTTTCCTTGGTGTGTGTGTGTGGTGGGGGTCTTCCTCTATCTTGTGCTTCTCCTTTCCTGGACGGGTCCGTCCCTTCCTTTCCTTGGGGGGGGGGGGGCTCTTCGGTTCCCCTCCCCTTCCAATTCCGGTGGGGGGGGGAAGGTCTCCTCTTCCCCCTTGCTTGCCCTTCCTAAGGGGTCTTCCCCTCCCCTTCTTTTCCTGGAGGCGCTTCCCTCCCTGTCCCTTTCCATTTATGGGGAGGGGTTTTTCCTTCCCCCCCCTCCCCTCCTGGCCACCTACTTTCCAGACTTGGCAGCCTGGGGAGGGGGCTCTTTTCCCTTCCCCCCCTCCTCTTTTTCTCAGAGATTTGCTTCTCCTTCCCTCTCCCCCTCCCCAATGTTTAATCACCCCCTCCCCAAATATTGTTTTTTTCCGTCATCTGTTTATTTCCCCCACCCTCTTTGATAGACAGGTCAGCTCCCCACTCAGCCTCCCCTTGAATTTCACCCCTTCCCCCACTCTCTCTACCCCCCCCCCGACCCCTGCCCCCCTCCCCTCTCTGGCTTGCTTTCTCTCTTCCTTATAGGAAAAACAATACTTCTCCCCCCCCCCACCCAAATAATCCCGTCTCCTTTTCATATCACTTTCTCTTCCGCTTTGCGAGTTTTGCTACTTTGATTTCTTCGCTCTTTCAACAGCATTGCCCCCTCCCCTTTAGGGCTTCTCTCTCCCTTCCTGGCATGTGGCTTGGGGGGGGGGGTCTCCACCATCCTCCACCCTGCAAGGCTTTCGAGAGGGGAGGGGGGCTGGTGGACGGCCCAGCTGTTGTTTCTCTATCAACAGCCGAGCCTCGGATTCAAATCCTGATGTTTTTCACCCTGGGGCTTAACCAAGATCCGAAATCCATTTCTGGGGGTTTAGAGCCACCCAGATGTGGGTCTGGCCCGCTTTAAACTGACTTTCTTATGTTCTTGGCATCCTGTCCATCTCGGACTGGTTCCCTGCTGGACCTTTTATCCTTGTTTAACTATCTTTGCGGGACAAATCGGTGTTGGCTGACTTGGTTTGGAAATAAACCTTTATTGCTTATATTGGAATTTGCCCATAGCTTAAGGTAAAGGTTCCCCTCGCACATATGTGCCAGTCGTTCCCGACTCTAGGGGGCGGTGCTTGTCTCCGTTTCAAAGCTGAAGAGCCAGCGCTGTCCGAAGACATCTCCGTGGTCATGTGGCCGGCATGGCTCAACGCCCGAAGGCGCACGGAACGTTGTTAACCTTCCCACCAAAGGTGGTCCCTATTTTTCTACTTGCATTTCTATACCTGCTTTTGAATGGCTAGGTTGGCAGAAGCTGGGACAAGTCACGGGAGCTCACTCCATTACGCGGCGCTAGGGATTCGAACCGCTGAACTGCCGACCTTTCTGATCGACAAGCTCAAGCGTCTTAGCCACTGAGCTACCGTGTCCCCTAGCTCCTGGCTTTACAGCTGCTTTAATCTACGTGCAATTCCCGAGGGATTCGATACTAACCGAAACGACTCGCAGATCTGAAATATATGGCTCCACCCTCCCCAGTTGAAGACAGCATGGGTAGCCCTCGACTTACGGCAGTTTGTTTAGCGACTGTTCGAAGTTACGGCGTCACTCGAAAAAGGGACTCGGGAACATTTTCCATACTTAACAACCGTTGGACTTACATTTGAATGCTTGACAGCCGACTCGCTTAACAACCACTCGCTTTACCAACTGAAGTGGTTCCATTAGCCGAGGTGGCAACAACACCCACCCACCCCCACATGTCGTAACGTGGGACAAAACATCACTTAACAACATCGGTTTTGGGCTCGGTGGCGAGTCGTACTAACTTTATAAAAATCTACACCTAGCCCAGGGCCAAACAGTCTGAAGGAGGGCCTCCCATCCCTTTGGGGGTCTCCAGGCCGAAATGTTTCCTGGCCATTCCGAATCCTTCCGATCTCTTGGAATTAAATGTAGGGAATCTCCCGAGAATTAATTTTTTTATTTAAGAAAAACAACAACCAGCTTTTATTTCTTCATTAACATTTGCCTTCATTTACCTTTGGGGACTCGGTGGCCCAGTGGCTAAGACGATCAGTGGCTAAGATCAGAAAGGGCGGCAGTTCGGCGGTTCGAATCCCTAGTGCTGCATAATGGAGTGAGCTCCCGTGACTTGTCCCAGCTTCTGCCAACCTAGCAGTTGTAAAAAATGCAAGTGGAAAAATAGACGCCACCTTTGGTGGGAAGGGAACAGCCTTCCGTGCGCCTTCGGGCATTGAGTCATGCCGGCCACATGACCACGGAGACATCTTCGGACAGCGCTGGCTCTTGGGCTTTGAAACGGAGATGAGCAGCGCCCCCTAGAGTCGGGAACGACTGGCACATATGTGCGAAGGGAATCTTTACCTTTACTTACTTTTTGGGGTTTTAATTGGGATTTGCCTACTTGAATGTAAACATTGAACAAATCGGACCCCCAACTGCCTTTCTTTTTTACATTTTCTTTAGCCATGTGCCTGCTTGCTCTCCAAACCATATTACTCTTTTTCCATTTATGGGATGGTCCTTCGAACTGTCTCTTTAACGCCTCTCCCGCACCTGTTCTCTCCCTTTTCTCTTTCCCCCCCTTCTCCCCATCGCACAAGCTCCTTCCTCCCTCCTCTTTTTTTTTCTTCTTCCTTCCCTAAGACGGTCTTTGAGTCTCCTTGGAAAGTCATTCGTGGGGATTAAGAGAACAAATTTCCTGGTTTGTATATTGCTGGCAGGGACAAAGTCCACTTACCTGCAAATCTAGTTTTGTCTGCAATGAAAACACAAGGCAGCCTGCCCATCTGAGCGTTTATTGGGGGGTGGGGGTGGAGGAAGGTAGGAGCCAGGAACCTTTTGGGGTGGGGGGGAACGACAGAAGAGTCAGGCAAGTCCTGAAACTGACTGCTAAATAATTTAATAAATAATAATTTAATTTATATCCCGCTCTCTCTCCCCGAGGGAGAGAGGATTAACTTGGATGAAATGCATTTAAACCGAGATGGTTTGTAAGAATTCTCTAGTCCCAGCCTTGTAGATTTGGGATAGGAGTAGTTTTCTTCCTTAGCCTTGGGAATCAGCAGTGAGAACCATCATATGGGGTGTGTGTGCACGTGTGTGTGTGCGTACGTGTGATTAAGCTTTGCAGACTTCAAATGCAGCTTTGAATCTGATGTTTGTAAGCCGTTTGTTATTCATTGTGTTAGTAAATATACCGCAAGACTGTATATACAGTAATCCCTCGTTTTCCGCGGCTTCAAGTTTCGCGGCTTCAGTGCTTCGCGGGTTTTTTAAAAAATACAGAAGAAAAAAAATGCATCGGTAGGAGGCAAGCGCCCCCTAGTGCTTGCTTTAAACAATGTCCTCAACTCAAGTTTCCTAGCGAATCCTACTTCTTCGCGGTTTTCGCGGAAAGTTCCGGTCCCCATTAACCGCGGAAAACGAGGGATTACTGTACAACCTACAGTCGTAAGCGGGAGGAGATGGGTGATAGGAACGATGAGAAGACCAATAGTAACAGCAATGCAGACTTAGGGAATGGTTTGACAGTGTTGAGGGAATTATTGGTTTAGCAGAGGGATGGCATTTGGGGAAAAACTGTCCTTACATCTAATTGTCTTGGTGTGCAGTAATAAGCTCAAACGGTCCTTCTACCTTTTCCAGGGGCTCCTGACAAAGTGGATGTCATGCTCAGATGTGTAGCCTTCTAACATGGAAGACAGAGGTCAGAAAGAAGTAATCGACTTGAATAGTTTTCGGAGCCATCGAGGGAAAGGTAAGTTCTCAGGAAGATCTCCACCTTCTGGCCACTAGAATTTAGAATAGAATAGAAATTAGAACTAGAATAGAATAGAAATAGAATAGAATAGAAATTAGAACTGGAATAGAATAGAAATAGAATAGAATAGAAATTAGAACTGGAATAGAATAGAAATAGAATAGAATAGAAATTAGAACTAGAATAGAATAGAAATAGAATAGAATAGAAATTAGAACTGGAATAGAATAGAAATAGAATAGAATAGAAATTAGAACTGGAATAGAATAGAAATAGAATAGAATAGAAATTAGAACTGGAATAGAATAGAAATAGAATAGAATAGAAATTAGAACTAGAATAGAATAGAAATTAGAACTAGAATAGAATAGAAATTAGAACTAGAATAGAATAGAAATAAAATAGAATAGAAATTAGAACTGGAATAGAATAGAAATTAGAACTGGAATAGAATAGAAATTAGAACTGGAATAGAATAGAAATTAGAACTAGAATAGAATAGAAATAAAATAGAATAGAAATTAGAACTGGAATAGAAATTAGAACTGGAATAGAATAGAAATTAGAACTGGAATAGAATAGAAATTAGAACTAGAATAGAATAGAAATAAAATAGAATAGAAATTAGAACTGGAATAGAAATTAGAACTGGAATAGAATAGAAATTAGAACTGGAATAGAATAGAAATTAGAACTGGAATAGAATAGAATAGAAATGGAATAGGAATAGAATAAGGCATTGAATTGAATTCTTTATTGGACAAGTGTGATTGGACACAGAAAGAATTGGTCTTTGGTGCATAAGCTCTCAGTGTACACAAAAAGACAAGATACATTCATCACGAATCATAAGGTACAACACTTAATGATAGTCACAGGGTACAAATAAGCAACAAGGAATCAATCAATATCAATATAAACTGTAAGGATACAAGCCACAAGGTTACAGTCAGACAGTCGTAAGCGGGAGGAGATGGGTGATAGGAACAATGAGAAGACTAATAGTCATAGTAATGCAGACTTAGCAACTGGTTTGACAGTGTTGAGGGAATTATTTGCTTAGCAGAGTGAGGGCGTTCGAGGGAAAAACTGTCCTTGTGTCTAATTGTCTTGGTGTGCAGTGCCCTGTAGCATCATTTTGAGGGCAGAAGTTGAAACAATTCATGTCCAGGATCTGAGGCGTCTGTAGATATTTTCACAGCCCTCTTTTTGACTCGTGCAGCGTCCAGGTCCTCCATGGAAGGCCGGTTGGTCGCCATTGGTTTTAATAATAATAATAATAATAAATTTTATTTATAACCCGCTCTCTCTCCCCGAAGGGACTCGAGGCGGGGCACAACGGTTTTACCGTTGTTATTTCTGTTGTTAAGCGAGGCGGGAGGTCAAGTGCCTTGCGCAAGGAATTCTGGGAGTTGAAGTCCATGTGCACGATGGGCCGCCCACCTCTGCCCTGGGATTTCCCCTCCTTGCCCTATTTCCACGCAAGCTCAGGCCACTTACTTCTGTCTGGAGTCGGACGGACGGATGGATATAACGCATATTTACATGCTGCTGTTCACCTTCGGCTGGCTGATGGGCTTGTCCTTCCTCCAGACAGGATCACCCACCGAGACGAGGGACTCATCACTATATCCGACTCCTCGGACGAAGACTTACCCGTGATGTTGGACACGCCCGCTCGCCAGCAGTGGGAAGATGAGGATGATGAAGACGTGGTCATCTTGATGGAGGTAAGTCCTCCCTATTCTGTGTCAGGGGGCTCACCAACCTTTTGGACCTCAGAGACCCACTAAATTCGTAATTTAAAATCCCGCGGACCACTAAGATCAGGGGTCTCGAACTCAATTTACCTGGGGGCCGCTGGAGGCAGAGTCTGGGTGAGGCTATATATATATTAATATATATATGTTTTCTGAGGTTTTCGCGGGTGTTTGTATGTAGGTCTTTGGTTGTTCGGGTTTTCTCCCGCGTAGAATTGGAAGTATCTTCACGACGTTTCGATGAAGTCTCATTCATCATCTTCTGGCTGGTGCTTCCGGCTTGGTGCTTCCAGGAGCAATGTGAGATCTCAGCCGGTTCCTCTTTTTAACTGCCAGTGGGGGTGTGCAAGCTCCCACCCAATCAGGTCACACCCCACTGGCAGTTAAAAAAAAAAGAAAAAAAAGAGGAACCGGCTGAGATCTCACATTGCTCCTGGAAGCACCTAGCCGGAATCACCAGCCTGAAGATGATGAATGAGACTTCATCGAAACGTCGTGAAGATACTTCCAATTCTACGCGGGAGAAAACCCGAACAACCAAAGACCTTATATATATATATATATATATATATATATATATATATATATATATATATATATATATATATATATATATATAATATAAGGGATTCCTTATATTAATATTAATACTAATATTAATACTAATATTATACTTTCATATCACGATGGGGGCCATCCATTCCACCCATCCAGTTCCCGTTTAGGTGCAGAGGTGCAAAGATAAAGAATGACCTTGGCTTTCTATAAAGAATGCTTTTTTAAAATAATTTTTTATTATAAACTAAGAACAAAACAAAAAAACAACAACGGAAAAAGGACGTTAACAAGGCAAACCTACATAGATACAGCTGGGAGGGACTCACCCCCTATATGTATCCAGTTACAAAGGAACATCATATATCATCTTACTACATTTCCAGTTATTTCTGTCTATCTACATCTTACATCTTATTAATCCTTTATAGTTGTTACTGCTCCATATATTTATTTTATTTACCATTTACATATCTGCACTGTATATTTTTCCCTATCGGTTATTACAAAGAATGTTGTTATGGCTACCTAGCATCGAACTCCGTACCATTCCCCACCTCCCGTTTTCCCACCGTAGAAAAAGGCATAGTAGAACGATGGAAAGTGTGGCAGGCCAAAGACCCAAAAGAACGCTGCAGGCCTGACGTTGAGTTTGACACCCCCGATCTAGGCGGAGGGATTTTATACCTAGCCCCTCTTTCCAAAGGAGGGACCCATCTAACCCCCTCTCTCTGCCTCCTTGTAAAGACAGCCACCCAGAAATGCCTGCGGCCCAACGTCATCAAACCCGCCGCCCTCTGGCAAGTCGTGAACAAGACGGGGGAAGGAGGATCGAACGGCGGCGATGTGGTGGCGCTCCATCACAGAGACCACAAGGCCAAAGTCGCGGCTTCTCTGAGGCTGCCCGGCACCCGCCGCTACTGCCCGAAGGCGGGAAGCGCGGGACGGGGCAGGCCGAGCCAGCCCGAAGTCTTGGAGTTACCCGATTCTCCGGATCCCGCTGACCTCCCCGGAGAGGCGAGCGGGACAGAGGCTGGGCCCAGCGTGGCTCCGAAGAGAGAGGCGGCCCCGGAGGTCATTAATTTGGAGGAAGTGGGGCCCCATCGGGAGGACCAAGAAGAAGAAGAAGAAGAAGAAGAGGAAGAGGAAGAAGAAGAAGAGAGAGATCGGACGCTTCCGCCCCAGCCGGCTCCCAAGCTTTTCCATTGCGCGAAGGAGACCATGCGGCTGGATCATCCATACTTCCAGCCGGCGAAGGAGGAGGCACGGACTGGGGTCAACCCACTCCCTTCTCAGCCGGCACCGTTGGAAAGAGAACTGGGGCCCTTGCCTGGGGTGTACCAAGGAGAGATCCCCGGGCCGGCTTTCCCCAGGCCCGAGCCTCAGCAGGATGGGATCCCAGGCCCTGCTTCCCCTCAACTAGCTCATCCTCCCGAGGAAAACGGAGGCCAGGAGGCCGTAATAAACGAGCAGGCCGGGCCAGCGTTTCCCGTCCAAGGGTCGCTGAATACCAGCTCCGGCGAGCTCCCCAAGCAGACGGCTACTCTGCTGGACAAAGACCTCCTCGGGTTACTCACCCGAGAAACGGTAAGTCCGACGGTCGCTGCAACCCCGGTGGTTAGGAGGCAGGGAAAACACAGTCGACGGGCAAGAAGCTAGCAATTCCTTGAATGGCTGGGGTGCAGGGGGTGAGATTCAGCCGGTTTGCATCGGTTTGGGTGAACCGGTTGGCTCCAATCCTCTCGGCTGATTCGCGCGGCACAGCAGCTTGTGGCGCCTCCGCTGTGTTACTCCCCAGAAGTAAGGCGGAAGGTGTAACATTTTGCTAAAACTTCCCACGCGCGATCACCGAACTGGGAGGATCTCACCACTGCTGGGGTGCCTGAAGGATTCAACAACACCCCCCCCCCCTTCTCCTCTTTCCTCCTTTTCTAGGAAGCCAGGTTTCCAGATGCAACGAGAGAGTACATCCAAGAGCTGATACAGAGCAAAAACTGCAACGACTTAAACATGTAAGTGTCGCACGCCGGGTGTGTCGTCCTTCGACCAGCAAACCTGGCCCAGAACTCACGAAGCTTCTGGCCAGATTCCCCTGCCTTGCAACCCCAACAAAAGTTAGGATTCTGACCTCATGTCCGGCCGGTATCTCTCGCTTGAACCTTTGGTTTTGGTCTAGAGCAGGGGTCCCCAACCTTTGCAACTTTAAGTCTGAAGGACTTCAGCTCCCAGACTTCTCCAGCCAGCTTTGCCACAGAGAAGGCTCTTCCCCTGGGAGCCGCCAGCCGGCATTGACCGGCTGACGGCACCCTGAGGAGGCCCACTCTGTGGGAGCGGACAGGTGGAAGAGAGTTATGTGGCAGGAGGTGGTCTCTCAAGTAACCAGGACCCGTGCCATGGAGCGCTTTGAAGATGGTGACTAGCACCTTGAAGCGCACCCGGAAGACCACAGGCAGCCAGTGCAGCTCGCGCAGGAGAGGTGTTACATGGGAGTAACGAGAAACTCCCAGAATCCCCTGCGCGGCCGCATTCTGCACTAGCTGGAGTCTCCGGGTGCACCTCAAGGGGAGCCCCATGTAGAGGGCGTTACAGTAGTCCCAGATCCCGTGCCATGGAGCCAGTGGTGGGTTTCTGCAGGCTCACACCTACTCGCAAGAGCCGGTTGGTGAAATTTAGAGAACAGGTGAGAGGGGGTTCCACTGGCGTACCTGGAAGTAAATCTGGCCCGCCGCTGCCAGTGACCCAACGGGAAGGAAAGGAAAGGAAGGAAGGAAGGAAAGATTTTACAATGACAATAAAGATTATTATTATTATTAAGAAGGAAGGAAGGAAGGAAGGAAGGAAGGAAGGAAGGGAAGAAAGAAAGAAAGAAAGAAAGAAAGAAAGAAAGAAAGAAAGAAAGAAAGAAAGAAAGAAAGAATTTAATAATAATAATAATAATAAATTTTATTTATATCCCGCTCTCTCTCCCCGAAGGGACTCATTTATCATCACAATTGAGTCCAAAATTTTGGTTGCTAAGCAAGAGCGTTGTTAAATGAGTTTCACCACATTTTAAAAGGTGGCCACTCCCACCCTGTCACATGACTGCCAAGACACGCCCACAAAATAGGCCACACCTACAGAGTAGGTTCTAAAAAATTTGAAACCCACCACTGCATGGAGCGCTTTGAAGATGGTTATTAGTATCTTGAAGCGCACCCGGAAGGCCACAGGCAGCCAGTGCAGCTCACGCAGTTTGATGGGCCGGGGGGGGGAGATTCCCCAGAAGGCAGCTCCTTCCCATCCCTTTTTCCTTTTTCAGACTCTGTAATTTTCTTCTGGAAAATCCCGACTACCCAAAGAAGGAACTCAGTATGGTTTTAAATCCAAATAGCAGCCTGCTTTCCAGCCAAGACGAGACAAAGGCAAGTTTTGAGATTTTTTTCCCCCCTCTGTTTACAATCCTTTAAAAAAAAAATTTAATACAATCCTTTGTCTGTTGGAAGTGATAGTCGCCCAGAAAACAAGTTAACTTGGGGCCAGTCCTCGCGCTTACGCCCGTCACAGTGTGTCGTGTCTCCCCCCCTCCCCCCCGTCCCCAAGGTCCTGTGGTCAGAATTCAGGCGCTGGGCAACTAGACTGTATTCACGATGGTTGGCAGCGTCCCCTGGGCGCCCATGATGGCCACGGGTTAACTCGGCTCCGGACACGCAACGTCAATGGGGCAAGCGGGATTCGCTTAATGGCTGCGCAGTTTGCTTAACAACCGTGGCGGAAAAGGCTGTGAAATCGGGCGTGGCTCATTTAACAACCTACCTAGCCTGGTCCCAAATGTAAGCCATGTAGGGTGGGGGTGGTTACCGGTATGCATCATCGGTCTTAAAAATTCTAAAGTGTACCTAAGAAAGTTTATCTAAAAAATACCTAATTTCTTTTAATAATAATAATAATAATCTTTGTCATTGTAGTAAAATTACAATGAAATTGGTTAATTCTTTTCTGTTTTTCTTCTTTTCCTCTTCTTTCCTCTTCCGGCCTCCTCTTCCTCCTCCTCCTTCTTTATCTCCTCTTCTTCCCACTCTCCTTCCTCCTCCTCCTCTTTTTCCTTCCTTTTCTTCCTCCTCCTCCTTTTCCCTCTTCCTCCTTTCCCCCCTCCTCTTCTTCCCTCCTTCTCCTTCTCCTCTTCCCTCCTCCTCTTTTTCCTTCCTTTTCTTCCTCCCCTTCCTTTTCCTCCCTCTTCCTCCTTCTCCTTTCCCCCCTCCTCTTCTTCCCTCCTTCTCCTCCTCTTCCCTCTTCCTCCTCTTTTTCTTCGCTCTTCCTCCTTTTCCTCCCTCTTCTTCCCAATCTCCTTCCTCCTCTCCCTCTTCCTTCTCTTTTCCATTTTCTTTTCCTCCCCCTCCTTCCTCCCCCTCCTTGTCTTCCTTCTTCCTCCTCCTCCTCCTCTTCCTCCTCCAGGTGCCTAAAGTGGACTATTTTGACTTCTCCAAACTGGATCCACTCGACCAACGTTGCTTCATTCAAGCCGCCGACCTCCTCATGGCCGACTTCAAAATGCTGAGCAGCCAAGACATCAAGTGGGCCCTCCACGAACTCAAGGGACACTATGCAATCACACGAAAGGTTCTCCCCTCTTGCTCCTCTCCCTCCCTCCCTTGCTAGGAGCCCCCCCCCCCCTTTGACGTCCGGAAGGGAGAAGCACTTTAGAGTTATATGCCGCTTCACAGTGCTTCACAGCCCTCTCCGAGCAGGTTACAAAGTCAGCCTCTTGCCCCCAACCATCTGGGTCCTCCTTTTACTGACCCTCCATTCTAACCACTGCCCCTCCAGGAAGGAGAAGGAGAAAAGGAATAAGGGGGAAGGAAGGAAAGAAAGAAAGAAAGAAAGGAAGAAAGGAAGAAAGGAAGAAAGAAAGAAAAGCAGCCCATAAACTTATATACCACTTTGTAGGGCTTTTACACCCCTCTCCAAGCGGTTTACAGAGTCAGCCTCTTGGCCCCAACCATCCGGGTCCTCATTTTACTGACCTCAGAAGGACAGAAGGCTGAGTCAACTTTGAGCCAGTCAGGATCAAGCTCCTGGCAGTGGGCAGAATTAGCCAGCTACACTGCATTTTAGCAACTGTACCATTATGCCTGCCTGCCTGCCTGCCTTCCTTCTTTCCTGCCTTCCTTCTTTCCTTCCTTCCTTCCTTCCTTCCTTCCTTCCTTCCTTCCTTCCTTCCTTCTTGCCTGCCAATAAACAAATGCAGATAAATGCAAACTATAAATGTAGATCCTGGTTTTTTCCCTCCGATCAAAAGACGTGAATCTAGCCATCCCTAGAAGCTCCATTCTCCAGTTGTGGGGATGATAATTTTCTTCTGCCCTTGTAAAAAGTGACACTTCAATTTACAACCTTTCAAAAACGCAGCTGCACCTGGAATTTTGTTTTGGGAGGGTGGGTGGGGCTGTCCGAGGCCTCCCTGCCTTTTGAGAGTAGCATGCAGACATACGTATATCCTCCCCATTCCAGAGAGCTCCCCATGAATTTACATCTGGGCTTCCATCTTCGCCTCTGGCCTCATGGCCTTTCTCTCCCCCCTCCCTTCCCTTCTTGTTTTAGGCCTTTTCCGATGCCATCAAAAAATGGCAGGAATTATCTCCTGAAACCAGCGGGAAGCGAAAAAGGAGGAAAGAAATGAACCAGTATTCTTACATCGACTTCAAATTTGAGCAAGGTAGGTTTGGCTTCTCATGGAGGGGGGCTTTTTTTGGAGGTGGGTCGAACTGTTGGTGGTGGAATATAGAATCTAAAAATAAGTGCCGATTTTATCCAGAGAGACGGGTCTCCTTTTCCGTGTTTCAACATGAATATTTGAGAAAGCCTGATCTCTGGTGGATCTTAAGGTGGGAAGCATCTATGGAGATTCTTCAGGCCATGGTTATCTCAAAGGTTTAGCTTAGTTTAGTTTAGTTATATTTTTATACTGCCCTACTCTAGATCACCTGAAGTGTTAATGCCACTGTATAGTGCCTTGGGAAGGCCACACTTGGAATACTGCATACAGTTTTAGTCGCCACGATGTAGAAAAGACGTGGAGACTCTGGAAAGAGTGCAGAGAAGAGCAACTAAGATGATTAGGGGACTGGAGACTAAAACATGAAGAACGGCTGCAGGAGCTGGGTATGTCTAGTTTGATGAAGAGAAGGACCAGGGGAGACATGATAGTAGCCTTCCGATATCTCAGAGGGTGCCACAAAGAAGAGGGAGCCAAACTATTCTCCAAGGCACCTGGGGGCAGAACAAGAAACAATGGGTGGAAACTAATCAAGGAGAGAAGCAACTTAGAATTAAGGAGAAATTTCCTGACAGTTAGAACAATTAACCTCTGGAACAGCTTGCCTCCAGAAGTTGTGAATGCCCCAACCCTGGAAGTCTTTAAAAAGATGTTAGATAGCCATTTGTCTGAAATGGTATAAGGTTCCTGCCCACGCAGGGGGTTGGACTAGAAGACCTCCAAGGTCCCTTCCAACTCTGCTATTGTATTGTATTGTATTGATAACAGGGCGGTGTACAGCTAAAATAAAACACAGATATACAAAAGTTTTAAAAGGTGCTTTTTTTTTCAAGAGGACTTTCTGTTGTTTTTTCTTTCGAAGACATTTCACTTCTCATCCAAGAAGCTTCCTCAGCTCTGGCAGCATCGTGGGGAACGGAAGGGTTTTATACGCCTTGCAGGCAAAGCTGTTCATTTGCATCCTTTTTAGAGAGTCGTTGAGAAGGACGCGGTAGCTCAGTGGCTAAGACGCTGAGTGTGTTGATAAGAAAGGTCGGCAGTTCAGCCGTTCGAATCCCTCGCGCCGCGTAACAGAGGGAGCTCCCGTGACTTGTCCCAGCTTCTGCCAACCTAGCAGTTCGAAATCACATAAAAATGCAAGTAGAAAAATAGGCACCACCTTTGGTGGGAAGGGAACAGCGTTCCGTGAGCCTTTGGTGTTGAGTCATGCCGGCCACATGACCACGGAGACATCTTCGGACAGCGCTGGCTCTTCGGCTTTGTAATGGAGATGAGCACCGCCCCCTAGAGTCGGGAACGACTGGCACACATGTGCGAGGGGAGCCTTGACCTTATAGAGTCGTTGAGGCCACTTGGAGGCTTATTTGTTGCCTGGGAGTCAACTGAGTGGTGCAAATGGGAATGAGGTCTTCTTGGAACTTCTGCACTTAAACCTCCCTCAACGACCCTCTAATAAAAGGATGCAAATGACCAATTCTGCCTGCAGGGCATATAAATCCTTCCGTTCCCCACTATCCAGTCAGAGCTGAAGAAGCTCCTTGGAGGAGAAGCGAAATGTCTGCAAACGAAAGACGGGAGGGAGGAAAAAAAGCAGTTTTTTCTACAGCTTGCTCCAAAGTAAAGCCGTAAAAAACAGCGATCCGGATAGCCGGAAATCGAAATCCACCCGTGCAAATCCTGCTGGAGAAATCCCCCTTCCCCTTTTTAAGGAAAGAGACCCACAATTCCCAGCAATTCTACACTGGCTTTCTCACCCACTGCTTTACAAGTGGGTGAGATGGGAAGTAACGGACTCAGGCTCAACCCGACCAAGACCGAGTGGCTGTGGTTTCCGGCTGCCCGGTTCAACCAGCTGACTCCATCGCTGGCCATAGGGGGCGAACATCTTGCCCCTGTGGATGGGGCGCGCAATTTGGGAGTCCTCCTGGATACCCGGCTGTCAATGGAAGATCAGGTGACAGCCGTGGCCAGGAGGGCGTTTTACCAGGTTCGCCTGGTACGCCAGTTGCGCCCCCTATTGGATCGGGACGCCCTTCGCACAGTTACTCATGCTCTTGTGACATCCCGACTGGACTATTGCAACTCTCTCTACATGGGGCTCCCCTTGAGGTGCACCCGGAGACTTCAGATGGTCCAGAACGCAGCCGTGCGGGCAATTCTGGGAACCCTCAGGTTTACCCACATAACACCGCTCTTGCGCGAGCTGCACTGGCTGCCTGTCGTCTTCCGGGTGCGCTTCAAGGTATTAGTCATTATTTTTAAAGCGCTCCATGGCTCGGGACCTAGCTATCTGCGGGATCGGATCCTGCCTCACACATCCTCACGGCCGATTCGCTCCCACAGAGAGGGACTTCTCCGGGTGCCGTCCACTAAACTTTGTCAGCGGGCGACGCCGAGGGGAAGGGCTCTCTCTGTGGCGGGCCCAGCCCTCTGGAACGACCTTCCCCCCGATATTAGAACGACCACGGACTTCCGCTCCTTCCGTCTAAAACTAAAAACACATCTTTTCTGCCTGGCCGGCCTAGGGTAGTCTCTCTCTATGGGGTTTTAGTTACTTATAATTGGGAATTTTAGTATTTTAATGGGGCATTTTTTAGCACAGATATATGTTTAGTTTGTTTTTAATGTGTTTGTATATTTATTGTTTTAGTTTTTCCCTGTGCACCGCTCCGAGTCCCTATGGGGAGAGGGAGCGGTCAACAAATTAAAATAATAATAATAATAATAATAATAATAATAATAATTATTATTATTATTATTATTATTATTATTATTATTATTATTATTATTATTATTATTATTATTATTATTATTACAAAGTTCCAGCTGTATGGAGGCCTCCCACCCCCCAATATGGAGGAGGCCCTTCTTCGTTAAGAGAAGCCTTATGAGATTTTCCTTTTCTCTTCAGGGGACACGAAGATTGAGAAGCGCATGTTTTTCTTGGAGAACAAGAGACGCCACTGGCGGAGTTACGACCAGCTCTCCCTCCTGCCCCCGGTGCAGCTGGAGAGGGAGTTCTACGAGCAGAAGATCAAAGAGATGGCAGAGGTAGTTACACGGGTGGGAGGGGAACATATGTGTGTGTGTGTGTCCTCCTTGCACATACTGGAATCTTATCTCCGTAAAATCGAAGGCCGGAGCACTGTAGGTTGAACATACATACAGTAAAGTTTACTTTATTGTAATTGTACGTTGTATACACCATCTACACCTACAACGAAATTCACATCACACCCAGAGGCCAGGCCCAGCACACATGACAATCCCCAAACACACACACACACCCCAAAAAAATCCCCACCCCTAAACCACCCCTAAACACAATAATAATAATAATAATAATATTTAATTTATAGACCGCTTCCTCTCCCCGAAGGGACTCGGAGCGGTGCACAGGGGAATTAAAATATACAAACATAAATATACATAAATATAGATAAAATCAAGATTAAACAATTTATCCCTGCGCTAAAAACCCAAAATACTAAAAAAGCCAAACCCCTTAAAAGCCCCGATTAAAACAATAAACAGATGACTAACCTAGGCCGGCCAAGCAGAAAAAGTGCGTTTTTAATTTTTGACGGAAGGAGCAGAGGTCCGTAGTTGTTCTAATTTCAGGGGGCAGATCATTCCAGAGGGCCGGGCCCGCCACAGAGAAGGCCCTTCCCCTGGGTGTCGCCCGCTGGCATAGCCTAGTGGACGGCACCCGGAGAAGTCCCTCTCTGTGGGAGCGAATCGGCCGCAGGGATGTATGGGGCAGGATCCGATCAGACAGATAGCTAGGTCCCGTGCCATGGAGTGCTGAACAAAGCCTGTTTTTCTTGCCCAGAGCCCACGATTGGTATGGCATGCCACCTTCTAAACCGTGGTTTGCAATCGAGAAAAGAGGCAGGCTTCAGAGCCACACTTTGAACAAACGACTTTGTGTCCTTTACCGCTGGGGTACCACAAAGAGACCAGCTTTAATTTAATTTAATGTATCGCCATTGTACGTATATACACAGTACACCTGTACAATGAAATTCACATCACACCCAGAGACCACGCCCAACACACACGGCAATCCCCAAAACACCCACCCACCCAAAAAATTCCCTGCCCCTAAACCATCCAAGCATCCACACAACAGACCAAGCCGTGCTGACCAACATCTCACTGATGGTGGCCCTTGAGTTCATTGTTGAATGCGATTATAGCTCTGGGATCAAAGCTATTCAGAAGACGTGGGGCCCGAGTTTTAATCGTCCTGTATCTTCTGCCAGAAGGCGACAGTCTAAAAAGATGGTAAGCAGGATGGGAAGAGTCTCTTGAGAAGGTTATGCAACTTCCTCAAACAGGGTGATGCGAAGATGTCACCCAGGGCTGGTAACTGGAGCCCGGTGATATTCTGGGCAGTTTTAACGATTCTCTGTAGAGCATGGTGCAAAACTTCTTCAAATACTCTGTGTATTTTCCGTGGGAGAATGCACTTGAAATTTGTTTTCATTCATTCGTTCAGTTTCTTTTTTACATAGGTACAATTTTTATTAGTTTATTAACATAACATACTATTGCCAGGGCTCAGGGTGTCTTTTCTCTCTCTTTGCCAGCATGCTGACTTCCTTCTCGCCCTGCAGATGAATGAGGAACAGTATCAAAAAGTAAGTAGCCAAGAAAAGGCATCTCTGACCAATCGTATCGGTCACTTGATCAAAAATCAAAATAAAAATCCACCGGCTGCATAGAGCTGGGATGGCAGTCAGCAAGTCCACAGGGTCACAACTCAAGCACTTGGCAGTCGACATGATTTTTACGACGGTCGCAGCGTCCTGGGGATCCCGTGATCGCCATTTTGCGACCGACAAGCAAAGTCAGCGGGGAAAGCCAGCTTTGCGTAACGACCACATCGTTCCCTTAATAACTGCAGTGATTCATTTAACGACCGTGGGGTGGGGTGGGGAAAGGACCTAAAACCAGGAGCGGCCCTGTGATGCATCGCTTAGCAAGCGTACCACTGAACGACAAATTTTTCCCTTGCTAGTTGTGGTCATGTGGCCGGCATGACTCAACACCGAAGGCGCACGGAACGCTGTTCCCTTCCCACCAGAGGTGGTTCCTATTTTTCTACTCGCATTTTTTACCTGCTTTCGAACTGCTAGGTTGGCAGGAGCTGGGACAAGTCACGGGAGCTCCCTCCGTTAACAGGTGCTCGGGATTCGAACCGCCGACCTTTCTGTCTGAATACCTGCCTGTAAAGTGGGGGGGAAAACCCCAAAGGCTGTTGGAAGGAGATTTCTTCCAATAACCGGTTCTCCGAACTGCTCAGAAAGTTAACGAAACTGTTCTCCCGAAGAGCTGCGAACCGGCTGAACCCCACCACTGGTTCAGATGCCCTCCTGTTCTTCAACGTGGGGCCCGTGAAAACATTTGTTTCATGAATTTTAGCACGGGCTTTCAAATGGATTTAATTTATTTTTAACCATGTTTGATTGTATTTATGACTGCTGTTTTTATTATTCCTGTGCACCGCCCTGAGTCCCATTGAGGAGAGAGTATAGAAATGTAATTAAAGAGTTATAGAAATGTAATTAAAGACTCTGGAAAGAGTGCAGAGAAGAGCAACCAAGAGGATGAGGGGACTGGAGGCTAAAACATATGAAGAACAGTTGCAGGAGCTGGGTATGTCTAGTTTGATGAAGAGAAGGACCAGGGGAGACATGACAACAGTGTTCCGATATCTCAGAGGGTGCCACAAAGAAGAGGGAGCCAAACTATTCTCCAAGGCACCTGAGGGCAGAACAAGAAGCAATGGGTGGAAACTCATCAAGGAGAGAAGCAACTTAGAACTAAGGAGAAATTTCCTGACAGTCAGAACAATTAACCTCTGGAACAGCTTGCCTCCAGAAATTGTGAATGCCGCAACCCTGGAAGTCTTTAAGAAGATGTTAGATAGCCATTTGTCTGAAATGGTATAAGGTTCCTGCCCACGCAGGGGGTTGGACTAGAAGACCTACAAGGTCCCTTCCAACTCTGCTATTGTATTGTATTGTAAATAACTAAAATACATGTTGTCAGAGGAGCAGTTGAAGCCGGTTATCGGGCTGGATAACGGCCGAGGCGAACTCGCGCAGGCGCCCCCCTTTTTCTACGTTGCCGCTCCGTGCCAAGAGAAGGGAGCCTCTTCTAAGCAGAGCAGTTGATCAAGAACTCACCTTTATTGGGTGTGTCTGTGTGTCTGCTTTTCAGGACGGCCAGCTGATCGAATGCCGCTGCTGCTACGGGGAATTTGCGTTCGAGGAGCTGACGCAGTGCGCCGACGGACACCTCTTTTGCAAGGAGTGCTTAATAAAATACGCGCAGGAGGCCGTCTTCGGCTCCGGGAAGGTGAGGAAGCGTCTCCTTAGGGAGGGATGTCCAAACTTGGGAACTTTAAGACTTGTGGACTTCAACTCCCAGAATTCCCCAGCCAGCTATGCTGTCTGGGGAATTCTGGGAGTTGAAGTCCACAAGTCTTAAAGTTCCCAAGTTTGGACATCCCTGCCTTAGGGCGAATCCCAGTTGGGATTCGTGGAGTCCGGGAGGAAGGAGGTCAAGAGGTGGACTGTGGGCTCCTTGGGGGAGGGGGGGGTCTCTGGGCCTGGTGGTTTTCTTGCAGGCGTTTCATGATCCAAACTAGGGAACATCATCAGTGCTGGGAGGAGGAGGGATTTGGGGAGTGGAGGGAGAGGAAGAGAATTACTCGAGGTCCTTGGGGGTCTTTGAACCTGGTGTTTCCTGGCCCAAATTGGGGAACCTCATCAAGGCTAGTCTGGTGCTCACTAGCCCTGATGATGTTAACCTAGTTTGGGTCATGATACAGGCCTCCCTCCCACCCTCCCTCCTCCTCCTTTTCCCTTGTCCTTCCTTCCTACCCTTTTCCTCCCTCCCTCCTTTCTTCTCCCCCTATCTTCTTTCTTCCCTCCCTTCTTCTCCCCTCCGACCTTCCATTCCCCCTCCCTCCCTCTTTCCCTTCTTCTCCCCCATCCCCTTCCTTCTTCCTTCCTTTCTACCTCCCTCCCTTCCCCTCCTTCCCTTCTTCTCCTCCTCTCCTTTTCCTTTCTCCCTCCCTCTTCTCTTCCCTTGTTCTTCCCCCCTTCCTCACTCTTTTCTTCCTTCCTTCCTTCTTTCCTCCGTCCCTCTCCTCTTTCCTTGACCTTCCTTCCTTCCTACTCTTTTCCTTCCTTCCTTCCTTCCCTAACAATAGCAGACTTATATACCGCTTCACGGTGCTTTTACTGCCCCCTCTAAGCGGTTTATAGAGTCAGCCTTTCGCCCCCCAACAATCGGGGTCCTCCTTTGACCCACCTCGGAAGGACGGAAGGCTGAGTCAACCTGGAGACAGTGAGACTCGAACTGGTGGCAGTTGGCAGAATAAGCCTGCAACATTGCATTGTAACAAGTGCATCACTATGGCTTCCTTCCTTCCTTCCTTTCTTCCTTCCTTCCTTCCTTCCTTCCTTTCCTCCCTCCCTCCCTCCCTCCCTCCTTTCTATCTTCCCAAGCTATAGTAGACCACTTCACGGTGCTTTTACACCCGTCTCCAAGCGGTTTATAGAGTCAGCCTTTTGCCCCCCAACAATCGGGGTCCCTCGTTTTACCCACCTCGGAAGGATGGGAGGCTGAGTCAACCTGCAGCCAATCGGGGTCGAATTCCTGGCAGTGGGCAGAGTCTGCCTGCAGTACCCCATTCTCACCACTGCGCCACCGCAACTCCTGACATGCACAACCCTCACTCCGGGCCTGTAACCTTCATGTCCTCCTCCTTCTTCCTCCTCCTCCTCCTCCTCCTTCCCCGAACGCAGTCGGAGCTCAGCTGCATGGAAGGGAGCTGCACCTGTTCGTTCCCCACCATTGAACTGGAGAAAGTGCTTCCTGAGAACATCCTTTGCAAATACTACGAGAGGAAAGCCGAGGAGGAAGTGGCGGCCGCTTGCGCGGATGAACTCGTCAGGTAAAGCTCCCTGCCCAGGCCGAATTTGGGAGACCGGGAGGGGGCGGTTTAGGAGCAGCTTCTCACCCTTTCAAGGCTCTCTACGTGGCAGCGGCTGCTGGCCAAGCCTCCCCGATGCACTGTTCTGACCGAGGCTTCCCGAGAGCCTGAAGCAAACTCCTGGTCCCCGACAAATACCCCTTTGATTAATGGACTGTGAATTCTGCTCCTTCACATCCGGCAAAGTCTTTCCAGGGAGGATTTACGGTCACAGACCTTATCTGGCTTGGAGAAGTGCCAGGCCAATCTCTGCAAAGCTTGGCAAGGAGTCTCGGAGAGTCACGAACCAATGAAGCGAACTCATGGCCTCCTGCAAACTCCACTCCCCTGTCGCTCCTCTTTTATTTCCTCTGGGAGGGGCCATTCGCTGTCCATCTGTGGCCTTCCTCCCAAGTCGACTCCTGTTCTTTATTTTATTTATTTATTTTATTTTAATAATAATAATAATAATAATAATAATAATAATAATAATAATAATAATAATAATAATAATAATAATAATAATAGCTAAATTTATTGACCGCTCCCTCTCCCCACAGGGACTCGGGGCGGTGCACAGGGAGAATAAAAACAATAAATATACAAAATACATAGCAAATTAAAACAGATTAAATTAATTCCTGTGCTAAAATCCCATTAACTAAAAATCCCCACTAAATATTGATATACATTTTATCCCATTTCTATACCGCCCTATCTCCCCAATGGGACTCAGGGCGGTGCACAGAAGAATTAAAAACACAACAAACCATCAAAATATAAATACAGTCACATTTTAAAATAGAATTAAATTTAGGTGTGTCTGTGCTAAAAGATGATTAAAACTATTAAAACGTATATTAAAATTCAGTCACTAAATTTGAGACAATTAGATCTAAGCCAGGGGTCTGCAAAGTCGGCTCTTTTAAGACTGGTGGACTTCAACTCCCAGAATTCCCCAGCCAGCTATGCTGGCTGGGGAACTCTGGGAGTTGAAGTCCACCAGTCTTAAAAGAGCCGACTTTGCAGACCCCTGATCTAAACCAATTAGATCTTTAGCTGCTCCCTTCGCCTGGCAGCTCTGCGCATGCGCACACTGGGAACAGGCTCCAGCTGTTCCTCTGCCTCCCTGATGTCTGACTCTGAAGGCAGCTGATCACTGTCAGACGACCCTGGCCCCCTCTCTGCCTCCGACACAGAGCCCTCCTCAGAGCCTCCCCCAGACTCCAGGATTGGCCCAGGTTCCTCCCCAACCCTCCTCACTGTCCGAGTCTGCCTCCCTGGTGAGCCACAACATCTCCAAGCTCCCCCTTCAAAGCCCTCACTCGCTCTTCTTCTGGTTTCTAGATGTCCCTTTTGCAACTTCCCGGCTCTCCTGGACAAGGAGGTGAAGCGTTTCAGCTGCCCCAATCCATGCTGCAGGAAGGTAGGTCATGACATTGCTTTGCAGAAGGACTTCTAAGATGATCTTCCGGTTCAGCTGTCAGTCTCCAAACTTGGCAGCTTTTAAGATTTCACGGACTTCAACTCCCAGAGTTCCCCAGCCAGTTTATTCTGGGAGTGGACATCCACAAGTCTTAAAAAGTGGCCAGGTTTCGACACTGCCCCCACCCTCCCTTGCTATAGAGAGTTGTGCATTCATGGAATTAGGCCAGGCCGGCCAGATGAAACAGGTGGGTTTTGAGTCTCCTTCCGCCAGAAACTCAAAACCCACCTGTTTCATCTGGCCGGCCTGGCCTAATTCCATTTTTCCCACCTTAGTTTGTATTTTGAAGTCTGTGATTTGGTTTTATGGCTAAGTTTTAATTTTTATAAATTTGTACAGGGGTTTATTTAATTCGATTTTAGTTATATGTACTGTTGATTGTCATGGTTTTAATTTGTACCTGTACACCGCCCCGAGTCCCTTCGGGGAGAGGGGGCGGTCTAGAAGTCCAATAAATAATAATAATAATAATAATAATAATAATTTCATCCATGACATAAAGCAGGAGTGGGGAACTACAGCAATCTGTGGATTTCAACTCCCAGAATTCCTGAACCGGCGTGGATTGCTGGCCGGCCGAAGAATGGGGTTTATTTTTAGCTCTGGGAAAGGATCTGCTCAATGAAAGCTTCTTTATTTATTTAATGGGACTGTCTCATTGATGAAAAAGTGTGTCACTGCACCATGTCCACTTCGGGCTGAATGCCGCTAGATGGCACCATTGGTTAATCCACAGCCGGGACGAATTCTACGCAGCCTCTTATTTCATAAATGAAATAAAGCCCATGCCAGCATTTTAAAGCTCTTTTGTTGGGTTATCTTGTCAGTATGAAGTTTAGTCTGAAGTTTCAATTATTTTAATCGGGATTTTAAGGGGAAATAGTTTTAAGATTTTTAAGATTTTAGCGCAGGGTGATAGTTTATTTAATTGGGTTTTAAATATTTATAATTGTTATGTTTTTTTATATGTTTTTTAATTTCCTGTGCACCGCCCCGAGTCCCTTCGGGGAGAGGGTGCGGTTTATAAATTAAAATAATAAATAAATAAATAAGTATGGTATATAACTTCAGCCTTTCTCTAAGGAGTTCTTCTGTCTAAATGCCAAGAAACGGTTGATCCAAATAATAATAATAATAATAACCCACGGTGTATGGAGGTGGCTTCAGGATTCGAACCCACTTCTCTCTTGATTTGAGCCTAAAGGCTGTTTTGTTACGGATTTTGATGCCAGCAGAAAAGCATTGAAGGACTTTGTGGTGCGGGGAAAAAGGATTGTGTTGAAACCATCAATGTTTGCTTTTGAAATATACCCCAAAAATCCCTTAAAAGGGACTCTGATTTTAATCTCATTTTGAGTGCTTTGACAGCTGGGATCCAAGCAGGGGGGAAATGCTACCACTTCGCGCAAACCAGTAGTAAAAAATGCTACCATTTGCCCAACCGGTAGTAAAAAAATGCTACCGTTTATCTACTGGTAGTGAAAAATGCTTTTAAAAGTTTGTTAAAAGTTCCGATGATCAGCTGTGTGACAATCAGCTGTGTCTGATTGTCTGTGAGGTTCCTGCTTGTTGTGTGTGTGTGAAGTCCAGCTGCTTTTGCATTGGGTGCGAGTCAGTTGTGCAGCTTTTGTGTTATTTTTGTGTAAAGTCTGATAGTTGGTTCTTGAGCTCTCTGTGAGGTTCCTGCTTGTTGCAGGGGGCGATTGGTGTGAAATCCAGCGGCTTTTACATTGGGGGTCAGTTGTGCAGCCACGTGCAGCCAGTCACATGACCACCAAGCCACGCCCACAGAACCGGTAGGGAAAAAATTGGAATTTCACCACTGGATCCAAGCATCCCCAGCCGAAACAATTCTGCTTCGGATCCAACATAAATCACAGTTTATTTATTTATTTTATTTTTCACATTTATATCCCCGCACCCATCTCACCACAAATGGACTCGGGGCGGCGAACAGAGATTTAAAATCAATTATACATAAATACAAAATATTATTAAATAATAACTAAATTAAATCAATACCCTGCTTAAAATAAGTTTAAATTTAAAACCCAAATTGATTTGTTATAAAATAATGGGTGTGGAGTAGATCATGCTAGGCCGGCCAGATGAAAATAATAAGTTTTTAGGGGCCGGCGAAACAAGCGGAGGTCTGTGATGGAACGGAGGTCGGGAGGTAGGCCATTCCAGAGGGTAGGGCCCACCACAGAGAAGGCCCTTCCCCTGGGAGCCGCCAACCGGCATTGTTTAGCACCCATTCCCCACTATAAGTGACCTGTGGCTTGTTTTGGCGTCTAACAAACGGCGGCTGTCTTAAACAAGGACTTCCAAATCAAAACCAGGTCTTAGTTTACGACTCTGAGCGGCTCCGACTGTATTTCATTCCCGATTTGGATGTAATTAAAGTTCCTAGTAGTTACACCAAGAAAGCAGATGCTCCAAGCCAGAAAGCCACATCTAAGAGAAGAAAGGGAGGGGGAGAAACTTTGAGCATTGAATCTCAGATTTTCTCTCTCTCTCTTTCCAATTTTGGGTTATAAAAGAAAAGCCCAATAAGAATGATTTCCTTCTGAGCAAACGCAGAATGAGCCAGCTCTATTATTCGTTAAATCGAGCTCGATTTCTGACCTTACGGGTTGATCTCAACGTTCGACCGCGGCGGAAATCAGAATGTTAACGTTGCTAAGCGAGAAATGGTTTTTAAGTGAGTTTTGCCCCCATTTTTTCGACTTTTCTCGCCGCGGTGGTTAAGCAAGTCCCTGCGGTTGTTAAATGAGTCGCATGGTTGTTAAGCGAATCTTGCTTCCCCATTGACTTGGCTTGTCAGGAGGTCGCAAGAGGGGATCACGCTGTTCTGACCGAGAGCCTGAAGCCGACAAAAGCCCCTTTGATTCATGGACTGTGAATTCTGCTCATTCGCATCCAGCAAAGTCTTTCAAGGGAGGATTTACAGTCACAGACCTCATCTGGCTTGGAGAGCTGCCAGGCCGATCTCTGCAGAACATGGCCAGGAGTCTCAGAGAGTCACGAACCGATGAAGCGAACTGATGGTCTCCTGCAAACTCCATTCCCCTGTCGCTCCTCTTTTCTTTCCTCTGGGAGGGGCCACTCATCGTCCACCAGTGGCCTTCCTCCCAAGTCGACCCCTGTTCTTTAGCTGTTCCCTTCATCTGGCCACTCTGCGTATGCACAGACTGGGAACAGGCTCCAGCTGTTCTTCTGCCTCCCTGATGTCTGACTCTGAAGGCAGCTGATAACTGGCATACGGTCCTGGCCCCCTCTCTGCCTCCGACCCAGAGCCTTCCCCAGACTCCAGGAATGGCCCATCTTCCTCCCCAGCCTCCCCACTGTCCGAATCTTCTGGCCACTGGCAGACCATAACACACGTGCCTTCCCCCCCCCCCGCCCCCCCAAGACATGGCAACTGTCGTGGGTCTCTGCATTGGGCCCTTTAGCTCCATCAGTTGTGACGGCCATGGATGTGTGTTGTGGTGTCTCTCAACAGCAGCTGTAAACGTGCCATTTTGGTGCAGTTTTTCCCACAGGGGCCGAAATGTCCTCTCTGTTCTGCAGTCTCAGCACAAATCACTGCAGCGTTTTCCCTCTTGAGCTGGGAAGGACCAGAAGGGGTGAAGGATGCGGTTGCCATGGTGATGATCCATCGATGAAAGAGAGGCCCTAGCCCATCTTCCTTTGGGGAGGCTGGGTAGCCGCTAAGAATGCAGGACCTTCTTTAACTGTATATTTAATTATCCCCAACTCCCTCTCGCCTCGCCCTGGCAGTCCCAACGACGTGGGTGCTTTTTCGACTTACGACCCCGACGTTTCGGCTGCTGAGTGAGGCAGCCGTCCAGCGAGCTGTGCCCCGTTTCACAACCTTTCCTGCCGCAGCGTGTTAAGTGAGCCCACTGCAGTTGTTAAGTGAATCTTTTCACTTTTCTTGCTGGTCAAGAAAAGTCGCAAAAGGATCTCAGTGACCCTTTTGAGGCTGCAACGGTCATAAGCACAAGTCAGTTTCCAGGCCTTCTGAATTTTGACCACGTGACCATGGGGATGCTGCAACGGCTATGAGGGGGTGAAAAAATGCTCATAAGTCGCTTCCCCCCCCCCCCCGGTGCTGTTGGAACTTCGAACCGTCACTAAATGAATCGTCCTAAGTCAAGAGCTACATTTCACTCTCAACCTAGAACTAAGGAGGAATTTCCTGACAGTGAGGACAATGAATCAGTGGAACAGAAGTTGCCTCCAGGAGTTGTGAATACCCCAACACTGCAAGTCTTCAAGAAGATGTTGGATAGCCATTTGTCTGAAATGGTATAGGGCTTCCTGCCTAGGTGGGGGGTTGGACTAGAAGACCTCCAAGGTCCCTTCCAACTCTGTTATTCTAGTCTAATCTAGTCTAGTCTATTTCCTAATTCCATTCCTATTCCTATCCTATTCCCTAATTCCTATTATATTCTATTCTATTCCATCCCATCTCATTTCTATTCCTATTCTATTCTACTCTATTCTATTCTATTCTAAACTCTTAATTCTATTCTATTCTATTCTATACTCTTTATTCTATTCTAAACTCTTTATTCTATTCTAAACTCTTTATTCTAAACACTTAATTCTATTCTAAACTTTTTATTCTATTCTAGTCCTATACTATACTATACTCTTTATTCCATTCTATTCTAAACTCTTTATTCTCTTCTCTTTTCCCTCTCTTCTTCTCTTCTCTTCTCTTCTCTTCTCTTCTGCAGTCTTAATTCTATTCTATTCTATTCTAAACTCTTTATTCTAAACTCTTAATTCTATTCTAAACCTTTTATTCTATTCTAGTCCTATACTATACTATACCCTTTATTCCATTCTATTCTAAACTCTTTATTCTCTTCTCTCTTCTTCTCTTCTCTTCTCTTCTCTTCTGCACTCTTAATTCTATTCTATTCTATTCTAAACTCTTTATTCTAAACTCTTAATTCTATTCTAAACCTTTTATTCTATTCTAGTACTATACTGTACTATACTATACTATACTATACTATACGAACTAAACTTTATTCCATTCTATTCTATTCTAAACTCTTTATTCTCTTCTCTTTTCCCTCTCCTCTCCTCTCCTCTCCTCTTCTCTTCTCTTCTGCACTCTTAATTCTATTCTATTCCATTCCATTCCTAATCCTAATGCTATCCTATCCTCATTAGACAGAGTTGCCCACCTTTTCAGGGCAGCGCATGGGGTAGAAGGCACCCATAAAGGTCAACATTCTAACATTTGCTCCCTATTGCATGCACACACAACCTCCTCCAAAAAAAAACCAAAACCGAGCTGGGTTACCAACAGCCATACCTGCCTCTTCCTTTCCCCAAAAGCAGCTTCCTTTGCTGTCTTTTTTTTGTTCCCCTGCTCTCCCCAGCGCTTAAGCGAGCCCTCCACAATAAGAGAGACTAATTAAACCGCCATCGTTCTAATTAAACCTCAATTATCTCGTTACTGGAAAGGAGGCACGGCTAACATACCCAACGAAGCTGGATGCAGCAAAAACTCCCGTGGCCAGAAGCCTTGCTCGCTGGAGCATTTTGAGCTCCAAAACCGTTGGGATTAAGGGTGCCTCCTGTTAATTCAGTGCTGCAGTGTTTGTCCCTCTGGCCTTGCGGCACCAGCTGAAGGCGTCGGGGTTTAAAAGCGCGACCTTCTGCACGGAAAGGTGATTGGTTAGTTTTGGTGTCCGGCAGCTCTGGTCTTTCGCCGCTTATAAACGTAAATAAAAGAGAATATCGGTAGCTCAGGGTTGAATAGTGAAGCCTTTGCGGTTCCCTGAGTTTGGTTTAGTGATGCAACTATCGTTATTAAGGATGGTTTAATGATGCCACTAGCATTGAACATCGTCAGTGGCTGGGCCATCCCTCTGGAACGACCTACCCCCCCGAACTTCAGACCATCACAGACCTTCCCCTCTTTCGCCGCTCACTTAAGACTTATCTGTTCCATCAAGCCGGTCTAGTTTAGCCAATGAGTAAATAATAATAATAATAATAATAATAATAATAATAATAATAATAATAATAATAATAATAATAATAATAATAATAATAATAATAATAATAATAATAATAGTTTAATTTCTTGACCGCTCCTCTCCCCGTAGGGACTCGGAGCGGTGCACAGGGAAACTAAAACCATAAATATACAATCAAAGACATCTTAAAAACAAATTAAATAGTACCTGTGCTAAAAATACCCAATCTAAGCTAAAATTCCCACTATACAGCTAAATGCATTTTAGAATTTTAATTGGGATTTTTAGCACAGGCTTTTAGTTTAATTTATTCTTAACTTTTCTGTATGTATTGTTATTTATTGATTTTAATTTCCTGTGCACCGCCCTGAGTCCATTTCGATGGAGAAGGGCGGTTTTATAAATCTAAATAAATTAAATTAAATTAAAAAGTAAATTAGAAGGAAGGGGGGCTGTGGACAGGAGAAAGGCAGAAGAGGAGGAGGAGGAGGAGGAAGAAGACTGTAGGGTCCTTGGTTCTCTCTGAGCTGGGTGGTTTCCTTGCAGACGTTTCATGGCCCAACTAGGGAACATCATCAGTACAGCAACACCAGTGATAGAGGGGAGTAAGGAGAGGTATGGAGGGAGGAGGAGGAGGAGGGAAGAATGGGTGAGGGAGGAAGATAAGGGACGCTCAGCGGCTAAGACACTGAGCTTGTCGATCAGAAAGGTCGGACGTTCGGCGGTTTGAATCCCTAGCGCCGCGTAACGGAGGGAGCTCCCGTGCTTTGTCCCAGCTTCTGCCAACCTAGCAGTTTCGAAAGCACGTAAAAAAACGCAAGTAGGAAAATAGGAAGCCACCTTTGGTGGGAAGGGAACAGCGTTCCGTGCGCCTTCGGGAGCGTTGAGTCCTGCCGGCCACATGACACCCCCCCCCCCCCCTGGAGACGTCGCCGGACAGCGCTGGCTCTTTGGCTTTGAAACGGAGATGGGCACCGCCCCCTAGAGTCAGGAACGACGAGCGCAGGGGTCCCCAAACTTGGCAACTTGAAGACGTGTGGACTTCAGCTCCCAGAATTCTGCAGCCGGTTGCCAAGTTTGAAGGCCTCCCCACTAGCACAGGTGAGCGAGGGGAACCTTTGCCTTTGACATCGGATTTTGCATTTCCGATGGGCCTCACCTGGGCTGGATGAGGGACAGCCGAAAGGCCAGATGTGGGCCGCGAGGAGTGTGTGCGTGTGTGTGTGTGTGTGCGTGTGTGTGTGTGCGCGCCCTTAAAAACACCCAGGTCTTGCCTTTCCCATAAAGAGTGCTCTCTTATTTTTTCCCCCTTCTGAGAAATCGCTGGTCTCGATTTTGCAAAGCTCTGCCTTCCTTCCCTCTGCCCTCCCTCTCTCTTCCCCTCCTCCCCTTTTCTCTCTACTTGCTGGTGTGGAGTTCCCCTTCCGAACAGGCCGAGAACACGCTCCGTTGAGCCTCCGCCAAAGCCGCAGGAAAAAGGGAAGCTTTCTGCCCGCCTTGGCTCTTCGCTCGCTCTTCCTCCCCGTCCGGGCGGGGCAGGCATTTTTCTACCTTAAAAGGACAAGCAGATTTTTCGCGCTGCCACTGAAGCCTAACCAGGCAGGAAACAAAGGGGGAGAGAAAAAAGACTTGAAGTTGTGTCCTGCATGTGTGTGTGTGTGTTTGTGTGTGTGTGTTTCTTGCCAGGCCTAAGGCTGCTGTTTCGGAGAGCGAGGTTGCTGCCGTCCAGCATAAAATCGGCACGGAGATGCTTCACCTCTCTGGAGGCGTCTTTCTAAAAGCCCGTCGGGCAGGGGATGGCTAACCATTTAGGCGCCGAGTGCCGAAAGCATGTGTGAGTGCGCCTACACCAGGGAGACTAGGATAGATCTATTTCGAGCTATTTAGCTCTCATCAGCTAGCCATGCCCTTACTGGGATTCGAA
This sequence comes from Rhabdophis nuchalis, assembly GCA_039707465.1. NCBI lineage: Eukaryota > Metazoa > Chordata > Lepidosauria > Squamata > Natricidae > Rhabdophis > Rhabdophis nuchalis. The sequence continues at coordinate 22,310,395 of CM077652.1, read as the reverse complement.
CCTGTGGAGTATTACATGTCAGGCAGTTGTATTGGCCACTAAGCCACAGGCTCTCCTCCCCTATGTGTGTGTGTGTGTGTGTTAGGTTTTGAGCTGATAAATAAATAAACAAGGGAGACTAGGATAGATCTATTTCAAGCTATTTAGCTCTCATCAGCTAGCCATGCCCTTACTGGGATTCGAACCAGGGAAGTATTACATGTGAGGCAGTTGTAATTGCCACTAGACCAACTGGTTCTATCCTGATCAGCTGAGATATAGATAGATAGATAGATAGATAGATAGATAGATAGATAGATAGATAGATAGATAGATAGATAGATAGATAGATAGATAGATAGATAGATAGAGATATATGTAATTTTTTTTTCACAACACCCTGTTAGGGCTCCAATTAAAGAGGAGACATACTGTTTCCTTTTCTGCCTTTCGGCTCATCACCAGAGACCATCTAGACAGAAAGCCAAGAGTTCCGTTGTGTAAATTTTTTAGATATGTGTGTTAGTTTTATGAGCTGATCAATAAATAAATCAGAGAGACCAGGATAGACCTATTTCGAGCTTATTAGCTCTCATCAGCTGGCCATACCCTTTACTGGGACTCGAACCGGGGCTGTATTGAATATCAGGCAGGAGCCTAGCAATTCAGCCAAGCCGGCTCTCCCTTATTGCATCAGAAAACATATATATATGTTTTCGTAGATTTTCACAGGGGTAGGTATGCTGGTAAACGTTGCAATAAAAATTCCATGCTATATACACGGGAAAACACCCGAGGATGGCAATACCAGCATATGTATGTATGTATGTATGTATGTATGTATGTATGTATGTATGTATGTATGTATGTATGTACAGTATGTATGTATGTATGTATGTATGTATATATATATATATATACATACATACATATATACATACAATATTTTCACAGCTCCTGTTTTGAGGCCCGTTTAAGGGAGGAGACAAACTTAGCTCAAGGCATAGAAAGGCTTGCCTAATATGCTGGAAAGTGCCGGTTCAAATCCCAGTAGAAGAAGTATGGCCAGCTGAAGAAGGCTAAAAAGCCTGAAATAGATCTATCCTGGTCTCTTAATTATTAAATCAGCCCTTAAAAATCATACATACATACATACATACATACATACATACATACATACATACATACATACATACATACGGGAAGTGAAACTTCGCAAGGGTGTGTGTGTGGAGAGAGAGAGAGAGGTCCTGCCTTCTTCCTTCCATATATAGCCATCCAGCGAGATAAGATGATTTGGCTTTTCGGTGCCGATCGAGTCAGGAGGGGGGGGGGGGAGTTCTCCATAAGAGGCCCGCCGTCTTTCCAGCCCTGATTGTTTTTTTTCCAATTTGCTAGAAGCAGGAAGCTCTGGTTGACCTTCCATGACTTCTTAAGGCAGGAAAGAATGGAGTTTGCCAGCGGGAAAGTCATGGCTTCGGCCTGCCTAAAAACCAGGGTCCCAGGTGGGGAAAGGGTCAGATGTCCAGACAGGGGTGAGATAGATCCCTGGCATCATAATAATAATAATAATAATCATCATCATCATCTTTATTGTCATTGTACTAAAATTACAATGAAATTGGTTTTAACTTCACTGGTGCAAAATTATAACAGAAACAAAAAAGAGAGAGAAAAGAAAAAATAAAAAATATTACCATGTGCCTGGAGTGATTGTGGTTAAATTTAAAAGTCTTTAAACCTGTTCGTTCGGCTGGCTATACTTTGATATCTCCTGCCTGATGGTAGAAGGGCAAAGAGATCCCAACCAGGGTGTGAATCATCTCTGAGAATCTTCCTTGCTCTGCTGAAGCAGCGAGATCTGGCGATGTGATCCAGTGATGTCAGAGGGCAACCGAGGGTTTCTTGTGCCGAATCGATCCCTCTCTGTAGGGCCTTCCTCTCCGCAACTGTTAAACCAGCACACCACACTGGGATACAATATGTGAGGACCATTTCTAGGGTGTCTTAACGGCCTCCTGTTCATTTCTGGCCAAAAGGTTAGAGCCGAGGTCACTTAGCAATGCTGGCCTCCGTTGTGTGCTCTACCTATCTACTTTTCTGGTATCCTCCTCCTGGATATGGAGCTTCTACACGCCGTGATGGCGAACCTATGGCGCGCGAGCCAGAGGTGGCACCCAGAGCCCTCTCTGCGGGCAGGCCAGCCTAGCTCCACCACGCATGCGTGCGCGCCTCCCGCCGGCCAGCTGATCTTCAGGTCTTTGCCGCGGGCGCTTGGAGGACGGGGTGCATGCGCGAGGGGCATTTTGGGGCCTCGCGCAGCATTCCCGCGCCTGGAAAGCCGCCTGCGCCAACCTGCAAGGCCAAAAATCGGCTGGGGGGATGGGCAGGGCGCATGCGCGGGGCGGGGGGGCGGTGTTGAAGGATTGCAGGGAGAGGTTGTGCGAGCATGCGCGGGGCGGGATTTGCGCGCCCATTGCTTTTGGGCCCGCCACGACAATAAAGCTCGGCCATCCCCGTTCTAGAGGGGTGGGATATGGAGGGCCACCTCGGTGGCCTCCGTGGTCATTCAAGGTGGGACTTCAGCCACGGTGCAGCCACCACAGCGGCGCTCGGACGGCTGGGCCTCCCGTGGGCAGTGCCAGAGAGGCCCAGCTGAAGCTGTGGGGGCCACACGGCGTCTTGCGATGCTCTTGGAGGGCCCTTTGTCCTTTCTTTCCTAATTTGGTCACAGGAGAAGTGGCAGCTGTCTTGGTTAACCTCTTTCCTCAGAGGGCTGGGGGGAGAAAGAGACGCTGGAGCAGAAGGAGGAAGTGATAGCTCTGGGAGGACCTGAAATTTCGGGGCTGCTTCCTTTGCGCTTCGAGGGTGACTCTTGCTTTGTTTATTAAAGTTGTTTTTAATGTTTTTCCATTTTCATAGCATATAATCCCAGAGGGAGAGGAGGGCTGTGGGGCCCTTGGTGCTCCCTGACTTCGTTTCTTTTCTCGCAGGCGTTTCATGACCCAGCTAGGCAACCTCATCAGTGCTAGAAGGGAGAAGGGTTTTCAGAGAGGAGGAGGAGGAGGAGGAAGAGGAACAGGAGGACTGTGGGGCCCTTGGTGCTCTCTGAGTTCGTTTCTTTTCTCCCAGGCGTTTCATGGCCCAGCTAGGCAACCCCATCAGTGCTAGAAGGGAGAGGGGTTTTCAGAGAGGAGGAGGAGGAAGAGGGAGAGAAGGACTGTGGGGGCCTTGGTGCTCCCTGACTTCGTTTCTTTTCTCCCAGGCGTTTCATGACCCACCTAGGCAACCTCATCAGTGCTAGAAGGGAGAGGGGTTTTCAGAGAGGAGGAGGAGGAAGAGGGAGAGAAGGACTGTGGGGCCCTTGGTGCTCCCTGACTTCATTTCTTTTCTCCCAGGCATTTCATGACCCAGCTAGGCAACCCCATCAGTGCTAGAAGGGAGAGGGGTTTTCAGAGAGGAGGAAGAGGAAGAGGAAGAGGAGGGCTGTGGGGCCCTTGGTGCTCCCTGACTTCATTTCTTTTCTCCCAGGCTTCATGACCCAGCTAGGCAACCCCATCAGTGCTAGAAGGGAGAGGGGTTTTCAGAGAGGAGGAAGAGGAAGAGGAGGACTGTGGGGCCCTTGGTGCTCCCTGACTTCGTTTCTTTTCTCCCAGGCGTTTCATGACCCAGCTAGGCAACCCCATCAGTGCTAGAAGGGAGAGGGGTTTTCAGAGAGGAGGAGGAGGAAGAGGAAGAGGAAGAGGAGGGCTATGGGGCCCTTGGTGCTCCCTGACTTCGTTTCTTTTCTCCCAGGCATTTCATGACCCAGCTAGGCAACCGCATCAGTGCTAGAAGGGAGAGGGGTTTTCAGAGAGGAGGAAGAGGAAGAGGAAGAGGAGGGCTGTGGGGCCCTTGGTGCTCCCTGACTTCATTTCTTTTCTCCCAGGCATTTCATGACCCAGCTAGGCAACCCCATCAGTGCTAGAAGGGAGAGGGGTTTTCAGAGAGGAGGAAGAGGAAGAGGAAGAGGAGGGCTGTGGGGCCCTTGGTGCTCCCTGACTTCGTTTCTTTTCTCCCAGGCGTTTCATGACCCAGCTAGGCAACCCCATCAGTGCTGCGGCTGATTTTACCTACTTTGCGTCATGAAACCTCTGCAAGAAAAACCACCAAGCTCAGAGACCCCCCAAAGGACCCCCTCATTTCAACCCCCAGCTACAAATATTCTGTGGAGTCGAGCTGGTTGGTTGGTTGCTTGCTTGCTTGGCGGTGGGAAGGGGGTTGATGAAGGACTTTGCTTTGAGCTAAAGTTGAACATGCCCGTCGATTTGTCGCTCCTGCACCACTTGCAACCACAATTTAAGGGTGCAGCATCCCGAACCAGATGTGGTGGCCCTGATTACGGTCTCAAACTGGCCCTCGAGACATTCAGCAGCAACTGCTTGATGGCCCTCACTAAAGATCTGATTCATACGTTCACGGCGGCTTCGCTTACATGGCCCGGTGGAACCATAAATCCATAAATAAATGCAAACCAGAGGCCTTAAAATTGCAGGGCTCTTAAAGGCAAAGCCAAGCCAGGGGAGGGGTGGGTTGGATGTCGGAGGATCCAAGCAATACATCAACCAAGTCCTCTGGATATCATTTCCTGCGCGGCGGCCCCCTCGCCAATTAAAAATCCTGACGTTTGATCTTTAAAAAAAAGCACCCCTCCTCTGGTGCAAGATGGAGGTCCTCTTTGTTGCTCGTCTGTGTTTCGGGGTATCCTTGGAATGGAAGCCAAGAACGTATGTTCCATCCAGCTTTTGGGCCCACATCTGGAGCTGACATCTACGAATTAAGATCCTTCTTCTGGAAGCAGGGTTCCCCCCCCCCCCCCCCAGGAAGCCACTGTTCCTCCAGCTGTGGACCATCTTTAGAAGGTATGTCTAGTTTAATAAAAAGAAGCACCAGGGGAGACAGGATAGCAGTCGTCTAATATCTCAGGGGCTTCCCCAAAGAAGAGGGAGTCAAACTATTCTCCAAACCACCTGAAGGGCAGAACAAGAAGCAATGGGTGGAAACTAATCAAGGAGAGAAGCAACTTAGAACTGAGGAGACATTTCCTGACAGTTGGAACAATTAATCAGTGGGACAGAAGTTGCCTCCAGAAGTTGTGAATGCTCCAACACTGGAAGTCTTCAAGAAGATGTTGGATAGCCATTTGTCTGAAATGGTATAGGGCTTCCTGCCTAGGCAGGGAGTTGGGCTAGATGACCTCCAAGGTCCCTTCCACCTCTGCTATTGTATTATTGTAAGGTCTTCTTCAGCGCTGGTCTTGCTTGATGGACCGAGAGACTTCACCATCCCGTTATTTTCTTGGGCTGGCTTATGTTTTAGCGCAGGGGTCTCCAACCTTTGGGACCTCAGGAGGGTTAGAGGGTCCTTGGTGCTTTCTGAACTTGCTCGTTGCGTGACCTAGGTAACCTCCTCAGTGCTAGACACTGGTCGTTAAGTGAGACAGGCGACCCCCGTTTGCAACCTTCTCTGCAAATTGGTTTCTAGTCCTCATGTTAGGACGTAACCATCCCCAACCTCAGCAAACTTTCCTTCCCTTGAGTGGCTTTCCGTCTCCATTACTACAAGCGCGTGTTTAAATTAAGAGCTTCACTGGTTTATTATTTTTTTTCCACCCGCCTTGCTTATTTAATACGTTATAATCAATTTGAGGATTCCCTAGATCACGAGCTTTCCAATTATTTATTTCCCAGGCAGCAGTTTAATTAAAAAAAAGCAAACCCCCAAGGACTACTGATTCAGAGCTGAGCTCTCGTGTTGGGCCGAATTCAAGCAAACTTTTCTTTCCTTCATCCAGTTGATGGCTGAAAAAAAAATCTTGCTCTGGGTACCGGATAGGTGATAAACATTTTAAATAAAATACATGCCATCGTCGAGTTTAGCCACGAAACCAACGCAAGCCGGAAGGAACAGGATTTTCTGATGGCGACCAAACTTTTAGGAAAGGACATTTTTAATAAAACGTCGTCTTAAAAACGATGTAGGATCAAATCTGGGTCAGTCCCTGGGAACGGAGGTTTAGTTAAACCAGAAGCAAACGTTTGCAGGGCTCCTGGTAAGCGTGGCTGTGATGGTCATCAGTATGAGGACCGGTCATCTTTGTGAAGCCCAGGCACCCAAAGTAGACGGAGGCCAGGAGAAAAGTGGGCAGAAGCCAGGGCGAATTTCCGTAACCTTGTTCTCTTTTACGCATTCCGTAAGTTCCCCTTCGGCGCATGCAAAAAAATGAAAGTCAAGCAGCTGCGCGCAGTTCTGTCTTCTCGCCATCAGTTTCTTGTTCTAGGTAATCTCAGACGTTGCAACCGTTTCCCCTGCAGGGATGAAGGTGGGGGGCCGGGGGAGGGAATTAAAACTCCTTCGTTTTCTAAACCATTATTTTTTTGAGTTTCAAGAGCCATACTGCCCCCTGGAGGAGAAACTGCATTTTTTTTTAGTTTAGTGCAGTGGTTGTAATAATAATAATAATAATAATAATAATTTTAATTTATATCCCGCTCTCTCTCCCCAAGGGGACTCGAGGCGGGGCACAGGCAATTAAAAATACAAATAAACCACAAACAAATACAAAATACAGAGTTAAAAATAGATTAAATAGATCCTGCGCTAAAACCCATAAACTAAACTAAAAATTACCCCTAAAAAACCCTAACCTAAAAAGAGACTACCCAAGGCCGGCCAGACGAAAAAAGTGCGTCTTTAATTTTAAGCGGAAGGAGCGGACGTCCGTGGTTGTCCTGATATCGGGGGGAAGGTCATTCCAGAGGGCTGGGCCCGCCACAGAGAAGGCCCTTCCCCTGGGCGTCGCCCGCTGACAAAGTCTAGTGGACGGCACCCGGAGAAGTCCCTCTCTGTGGGAGCGAATCGGCCGTGAGGATGTATGGGGCAGGATCCGATCCCGCAGGTAGCTAGGTCCCGAGCCATGGAGCGCTTTGAAGATGGTAATTAACACCTTGAAGCGCACCCGGAAGACGACAGGTAGCCAGTGCAGCTCGCGCAACAGCGGTGTTACATGGGCAAACCTAGAGGTGCCCATAATTGCTCGCGCGGCTGCATTCTGGACCAACTGAAGCCTCCGGGTACACCTCAAGGGGAGCCCCATGTAGAGAGAGTTGCAATAATCCAGTCGGGATGTCACGAGAGCATGAGTGACTGTGCGAAGGGCGTCCCGATCCAATAGGGGGCGCAACTGGCGTACCAGGCGAACCTGGTAAAACGCCCTCCTGGCCACGGCTGTCACTTGATCTTCCATGGACAGCCGGGTATCCAGGAGGACACCCAAGTTGCGCGCCCCATCCACAGGGGCAAGATGTTCGCCCCCTATGGCCAGCGTTGGAGAGAGCTGGTTGAATCGGGCAGCCGGAAACCACAGCCACTCGGTCTTGGTCGGGTTGAGCCTAAGTCCGTTACTTCCCATCCAGATCCGCACGGCTTTCAGGCACTGGCACATCACCGCTACGGCATCGTTGGGGTGGTTTGGGGTAGATATGTACAGCTGGGTGTCATCAGCGTACAGGTGGTACTCTACCCCAAAACCACGGATGATCTCGCCCAGCGGCTTCATGTATGCGTTAAACAGGAGAGGCGAGAGGACCGACCCCTGAGGCACCCCGCATGTGAGGGGTCTCGGGGTCGACCTCTGCTCTCCTGCCCGCACAAATTGCGATCGGCCAGAGAGGTAGGAGGAGAACCACCGTAAAACGGTGCCTCCCACCCCCAACCCCCCCAGCCGATGCAATAGGATACCATGGTCGATGGTATCGAAAGCCGCCGAGAGGTCTAATAGGACCAGGATGGAGGAACATCCCCCATCTCTGGCCCTCCAGAGATCATCTACCAACGCGACCAATGCCGTCTCGGTGCTATGCCCGGGCCGAAAGCCGGACTGGCGCGGATCTAGATAGTCAACTTCCTCCAGGTGACGGGGAAACTGTTGTGCCACCACACTCTCAACAACCTTCGCCAAGAAGGGAAGGTTGGAGACTGGACGGTAGTTGTTCAAAAGAGCTGGGTCCAAAGAGGGCTTCTTGAGGAGGGGCCTCACCATGGCCTCTTTTAGGGAGGCAGGCAAGGAACCCTCACTCAAGGATGCATTGACAACCTCTTGGAGCCAGCCTCGTGTCACCTCCCAGGATGCCAGTACAAGCCAGGAGGGACACGGGTCCAATAAACATGTGGTGGCTCGCAGTCGCCCACGTAACCTGTCCATATCCTCGGAAGTAACGGAGTCAAACTCCTCCCAAACAAGATCTCTCTCGTGGCATCTCACTGGGCCATCAATGGAGGGTAGCCCGTTCTGTATCTGGGCGGTTTTCTCCTGCAGAAAAATCACAAATTCATCTGCTCTTCCCTGTAACGGGGCTTCCCGCTCCCTCTGTTGAAGGAGGGAGCGGGTCACCCTAAACAGGGCGGCAGGGCGGTTTTCTGCGGATGCTATGAGAGTGGCACAATGATGACGTTTGGCCACCCTCAGCGCCACAATGTAAGTCCGTAAATGGGCTCTTACCTGTGTCCGGTCAGATTCAGAGCGGCTAGCCCTCCATCTTCTCTCTAGGCATCTCTTGCGGCGTTTCATCACCCGCAGCTCCTCAGTGAACCAAGGAGCCAGGGTGGTTCGCCGCCGCGAGAGAGGCCGCAAGGGCGCGACCCGATCTAAGGCTCCCGATCTAAGTAAATACCAGGGATGGCCAGCAGGAGGCTCCAAAACCCTAGATTTTGAAAACTTTGTGTTACCAATTCTCGCCAAACCAACCTGGAGCGTTTAACTTACTAATTCAATCAATAGAAATGAAATCAGTATCTTTCATCTTTCGTTAAGAGCAGGGCAGGTAGCTCTCCACTGACGACCGGCCGCTTAGCCAGTGTTCAGAGTTACAACGGACCGCTCAAAAGTTACTTGCAACCCATTTGAGCGGATGGTTATCACGTTGGAATTAACCATCGGCCATTTAGAGAAAGACAATCAGGAAAATAATTTCAAATCTCTATTGAGGTCTCAAAGTTAATATCTTGGAGAAAGATGCTTGTAATTTTGGGATATATATATAATATATATCCCAAATTATATTAATTAATTAATTAATGAAATTGAAATGAAATTTATTATTTCTAGACCGCCCCCTCTCCCCATGGGGACTCGGGGCGGTGCACAGGTAGCATAAAAGCAATAAATAACAAACAACAATAAATATAATATATAAGGGACGCAGTGGCTGAGTGGCTTAGGCACTGAGTTTGTCGATCAGAAAGGTTGGCAGCTCGGCGGTTCGAATCCCGAGCGCCGCGTAACGGAGGGAGCTCCCGTGACTTGTCCCAGCTTCTGCCAACCTAGCAGTTCGAAAGCACGTTAAGAAATGCAGGTAAAAAAATAGGAGCCACCTTTGGTGGGAAGGGAACAGCGTTCCATGCGCCTTTGGCTTTGAGTCATGCTGGCCACATGACCACAGAGACGTCTTCAGACAGCGCTGGCTCTTTGGCTTTCAAACAGAGTGGAGTGCCACCCCCTAGAGTCAGGAATGACTAGCACAGATGTGCGAGGGGAACCTTTACCTTTAACATATATTTGTGTCTCTAGGTAGAGAGAGAGGGAGAGAGATGTATTTCAAGAAAAGGGAAGCAGTATGTTTCTTCCCATATTTGGGCAGACCAGGTGCTTTGACAGAAGAAAAAAAACCACTTAATTTCAGGAAAAAATGATGATTGTTGGTCTCACACTAATTCAGCGGTAATGATTGATGGACCATTGTGTTTGGCTTCCAGCAAGGTATGAATTCATCCAGTTGGGTTTGATTCAGTGAGCCACGCTTTTGCCTTGAACCACACATGAATTAAACAGGTATTGCAAAGCCCCTGAGGGCAGGACAAGAAGCAACGGGTGGAAACTAATCAAGGAGAGGAGCAACTTGGAACTTAGGAGAAACTTCCTGATAGTGAGAACAATGAATCAGTGGAACAGAAGTTGCCTCCAGAAGTGGTGAATGCCCCAACACTGGAAGTCTTCAAGAAGAGGTTGGATAACCATTGGTCTGAAATTGTAAAGGTTCTCCTGCATGAGGGGGTTGGACTAGAAGACCTCCAAGTTCCCCCCAACTCTGTCATTCTGTTCTGTTATTCTTTGCCGTTTTCTTATTTTAGCTAGCAAGCTCACCCTATTTCCCGCCAACCCTAAATCTGAGACACAAGAAACCTTTACCCAAAAAATGCCTTTTGCCTCTCACCATACTTGGAGTAACGTGGCTTTAGCAGAGAATGTGTGTGTGTCCTGCTCCTTTAAAGAAAAGAGACGTAGCCTGTTTTTGTGTCCTTCAGGAACAAAGGATGGGTAACTGCCTTCCAACATCTGGCAATGTTTTCAGAAGACACAGCTGGTCAGAAGGAGCAGAATAGACTCAGCCAGATCTCCCAAGGTCGCTGTTCAAATAAGCAGGACCACAATGGGCAATTATTCTCTGATTTTATATATATATATATGTTGACCTTCCTTGTCGGCAGGTGTTGTTGTCACAATGGTTGAGATTTCAGGGCTGAGAAGCCAGACGGAGAGGCGTGTTTTCTACAGGTCCGAAATGGAGAATGTGACTGAGAGGAGGGGGGAAACAGAGTCATAGTTGGGCCGTAAATTACGTGGGTCAGAGCTGGCGTCACCTGGGTGCATGCTGACATGTTGCTGCTAATAAGGACGAAAAAATACCTCTTTCCTGCTTCTTGTGGCCTTCGAGGTTTCAAGATAGCCGTTATCTTGGGATTGTTTGCATTTCTTCTGCTGCTGCGGTGACCTTCCATTAGTTCGGGCTGATTCATAGTAAATTGCATGGATTGGAGGAGGGTTTAACTCCTTGCTTGGACTAGGAAGAACTCCAAGGTCCCTTCCTGTCCTCGGGTCCCCACGAGTCTACTCCTTGGTTACTTTTAAGACGCGTGGACTTCAGTCCCCAGAGTTCCCCAGCCATGGAAACGGTGGCCAAGGTTAAACAGGACTGATTGGAATCCGTAAGCCTTACCCTGACGGATGAACAGAGTTGGAAGGGACCTCGTAGGTCATCTAGTCCAATCCCCCCGCCCAAGCAGGAGACCCCTACGCCATTCCTGACAGAGGGCAGCCTGGTCTCTTCTTGAAAGCTTCCAGGGATGAAGCTCCCACAACTTCTGAAGGCAACTTCTCGCTGTCAGAAAATTCCTCCTTATTTCCAGGTTGAATCTCTCCTTGGTCAGTTTCCATCCATTCTTCTTTGTTTGGCCTTCAAGTGCTTTGGAAAATAGCTTGACACCCCCCCCCCCTCTCTGTGGGAGCCCCTCAAATATTGGAAGATGCTCTCCTGTCTCCCCTGGTCTTTCTCTTCCCTAGACTAGCCAGGCCCAGTTCCTGTAATCGTTTTTTTATATGTTTTAGTCTCAGTTAGACACAGATACAAATTAGCAGTTGGAAGGGATCTTGTAGGTCATCTAGTCCAACCCCCTGCCCAAGCAGGAGACCTTACACCATTTGTGACCAATGGCAGTCCAGTCTCTTCTTGAAAGCTTCCAGGGATGAAGCTCCCACAATGGATTGCTTGTTTCTCACTGTCAGAAAATTCCTCCTGATTTCCAGGCTGAATCTCTGCTTGCTTTGGATCGCCTGTGACTTTTTAATTTTATAGCAAAAAGTCTGTTAAAAGTTCTTCATGGCTGGGCTGGAGGATTTGGGGAGGGGGGGGGGGAGGCTGTTTTTTTGTTTTGTTTTTTTCATTTTCTTGCGTGACATTGAAATGAGAATTTCCCGCTGTCTCTTTTATGTTGCAGGTTTGGCTTCTGTAAAAAATCTCTGGTATTTAATATCGTAAACGGAGCCTTAATATGCAATCCACAGCGGTGTTCGCTGAGGTTTCACATCCGTTGTGGTTTGCCGGCTAGAATTGAGCTTTCTATCTGTCTCCATTCCTATATATATATTGAGCTTTCTATCTGTCTCCGTTATATATATATATATATATAGAAACGGAGACAGATAGAAAGCTCAATTCTAGCCGGCAAACCAAAACTAACAGACACACACACACACACATATATGTGTGTGTGTGTGTGTTAGTTTTTATGAGCTGATCAATAAATTAAATTAGAGAGAGACCAGGATAGATCTATTTCAAGCTTATTAGCTCTCGTCAGCTGGCCATGCTCTTTACTGGAATTCGAACCGGGGCTGTGTTGCATGCCAGGCAAGGAGCCTAGCACTTCAGCCAAGCCGGATCCCCTTATTGCATCGATGCAATAAGCTCGAAATAGATCTATCCTGGTCTCTCTCTAATTTAATTTATTGATCAGCTCATAAAAACTAACACACATATCTAAAAAAAATATATTACACAACGTAATTCTTGGCTTGCTGTCTAGATGGTCTCTGGTGATGAGCCGAAAGGCAGGAAAGGAAACAGTATGTCTCCTCCCTTAATTGGGGCCTAATAATAACAGGTTGTTGTGAAACAATTACATATATATATATTGAGTCTAATATTACTTTACGTTCACACGCTCTGCTCTTATGCGAAGAAAGATAATACATGCGAAGGTTGAGTCCAGGAAAATAGGTGGCAAAACGCAGAGCTTGAGAACTAGCAGATTGCACTCTCTGTCTCTCTCTCTCTCTCGCTCTCTCGCTCTCTCGGTGTCCTAGTTTATAAATTCCGTCGTAAATATTGCGACTTGGACCATTAATCGTTGACAGATTCCCATCGCCAGATCTCCATCAGCTGGGGCTGGAGACAAGACACTGATGGATCAGATCTGCCTGTTTAATTTTCTCTTGCTTTCTCAAGCCTCTTCGTGGCCAACTCTCTTCTGGGTAAACATAGCCCTTGACTTACGACCATCCATTTAATGACCGTTCAAAGGCACTGAAAAAAATGACTTTTTACACTTATGACCTTTGCATCATCCCCACGATCATCACCTTCTTTTAACAACCCCTTAATCCTTGCGGAGTGGAGCCTGGGCAACTGAATGGAGCTAGCAGAGTGTTTTACTGGCCGGATGCTCTTCCTGTCGCCAACGCGGAGTTTTGTTCGGCAGGTCAATTCTCATTGTGTCCAGAGAGAGAAATATCAGCCTCTACCTAGGATTGAACTCACGGTCTCCTCTGCATCCCATGCAGCATCCCCACGATCGCTTGATCAAAATTCAGACGCTTGGCCACCGGCTCATATTTACGACGGTCGCCGTATCCTGGGGAGGAGTGGGGTGGGGTGTTACACGATTTCCTTTGGTGACTTTCTGGCCAGCAAAAGTCAGTGGGAAAGCCAGGCTTAACACTTAACAACCGTGTGACTAACTTTTTATTTTTATTCATTTATTTCGGATTTATACCCCGCCCTTCTCCTTGTTAGGACCGAGACCGCAGTGATTCCCTTAACCGCTGCAACAAGAAAGGCTGTAAAACTCGAATGCTTCACTTAGCAACGTACATTTGGAGCTCAATTATGGCCGTACGTTGAGGGCTACCTGTAGTTGAAGGGTAATGTCATCTCGTAAAGCATTCCTGACCTGCTCTCAAGTTGCCATAGGCAGGAGGGGGTGGGGTGGGGAGAACTGACGGAACAGCTCCGTTAGGGAAGCACATTCCACACATACCTTTCTCCAAGTTGTATCTCAGGTTACCAGAGTCAGCCGTAGAGGCGTGTTGTTTTCTACACGCTTGGAGAATGTGATGTATACTGTTGGAGAATGTGATTTATGACACACTCTGGGAGAGGTGGGGGGAAACAGGGTCATAGTTGGGCCGTAAATCACGTGGGCTCAGAGCTGACTTCACTCCTGTACGTGCTGACATGTTGCTCCTAATAAATAACTGGATTTCTTTTGAAACTTGGCCGGAGGCTCATGAATCAATTAGGGCATCCCTCTGAACCCTGACAGGTTATCTTTCGGAAAAAGATGACCGAGCCAGCTCTGCGGAGAACGGGGCTTTTGAAATTAACCTTCCATCTATTTCTGCCGCCTCCTTGACCCAAGCAAGGCTTCTAAATTCTCATAACCTGGAATTGTGATGCAAGGCTTGGCGTATCCTTGGTCACTTCCTCTTTGGTTCTTTCGTTGTTGTTGTGTTCCATATTTTCCTTGGTTTGTTTTTTCTGTCTACTTTCACCGGGGCTCCTGGTTGTTTTTATCCTCCTGAATCTTTTCTCCAACCTGATCTTTCCTGAATCTTTTCTCCATCCGGAGAACGGCCACTGTGTTGGAAAACGGGCCGGCTCCGATGGCGGAGAATTGTTTTGCTACACGCCCGCTTCAAAACACAGCTTCCCTTGCACAACCGCTCCGCGAAGCTTTCCATGTCTCCATTGCACAACCGCACAGCCCAGTCATAACAAGAGGCTCGTTGCAAATAAACATGGAAATTTACTCTGGGTGTTGAGACCTTCCTGTGTGTTTGTTTTGCGAGATCGTTCGGTCCCGTCCGAGAGAAAGCAAAATATAAAACAATTAATAGTTTATAGATTTGCACCAGTCCTGGCCATTTCGTTTTTCCTTCGGAACATTTAAATCCATCTGGCAATTTGCTTGATGGGAAATGCCCAGGACGAGGAAATGTGTTGGGGGTTTTTTTTTTGAGAGAAGAGAAATGGATGGTATAGAATACAGAAGAACAGAGTTGAAAAGGGACCTTGGAGGTCTTCTAGTCCGTCCCCCTGTTTAGGCAGGAAACCCTACACCACTTCAGACAAATGGCTATCCTACACCTTCTTAAAGACTTCCAGTGTTGGAAGTCACAACTTCTGGTGTCAAGTTGTTCCACTGGTTAATTGTTCTCACTGCCGGGAAATTTCTCCCTATTTCTAGCTTGCTTCTCTCCTTGATTAGTTTCCACCCGTTGCTTCTCGTCCTGCCCTCAGGGGCTTTGGAGAATAGTTTGACTCCCTCTTCTTTGTGGCAGCCCCTCAAATGTTAGAAGACTGCTATCGTGTCATCCTTCTTTTTGTTAGAAAAATAGATAGAGAGATGGATGGGTGAACGGGTAGATAAGATGGATGGAAGGATGGATGGATGGATGGATGGATAGACAGGCAGACAGATAGATAGTAGGTAGGTATGTGGAGGGATGGAAGGATGGATAGATATATACATAGATGGATGGATGGATGATTTGATAATAAGATAGATAGATAGATAGATAGATAGATAGATAGATAGATAGATAGATAGATAGGAAGGAAGGAAGGAAGGAAGGAAGGAAGGAAGGAAGGAAGGAAGGAAGGAAGGAAGGAAGGAAGGATAGTGTAAGTAGGTAGGTAGGTGTAGGTATATATACAGACAGACAGATAGATGATAGAGAGATTGATAGATAGTTTATAGGCACATAGGGGGGACAGAATCATAGGATGGATGGATGGGTGGTTGGATAGATAAATAGATAGATAGATGGGTGGGTGGGTGGATGGATTTGACAGGCAGACCAACAGATAGTAGGTAGGTATGTGGAAGGAGGGATAGATAGATACATAGATAGGTGGATAGATAGATAGTAGGTAAGTGAAGGGAGAGATGAATGGATGGATGGATAGATAGATAATGATTAATATACAGAGAGAAATGATAGACAGGCATAGAGGCTCTGGGCTCAGTTCACACCCTCAGCTCCTTCCGTTGCGCAGAGCTTCATGCTTGACTCCCATATCTTGGATGCTTCACAAGGAGCGATGTAGCTCATCCTCCTGGATCGTTTGCTGATGGAAACCATCCAGCCTCAAACAGCTCCATGACTCATGTCAACATTTAGACTTTCCCAGAGCAGTTAAAGTCGGCTTGGCAAATCATCTCTTCCCCCCCCCCCCCCCCACTCCGTAGCTGCTGACAACCTTTTAATCCCCCTGCATTCAGACCTAGCCTGGTCTTGGGTGGGATGGAACCCAGCATCCTGCCTGGGGCTTTCTCTGAGCCACAAGGTGGCAATCTTAGCTGCTGAATACAATACAGTACAATAGCAGAGTTGGAAGGGACCTTGGAGGTCATCTAGTCCAACCCCCTGCCTAGGCAGGAAACCTTATACCGTTCCAGGCAAATGGCTATCCAACCTCTTCTTAAAGACTTGCAGTGTTGGGGCATTCACAACTTCTGGAGGCAACTTCTGTTCCACTGGTTAATTGTCCTCACTGTCAGGAAATTTCTCCTTAGTTCTAAGTTGCTTCTCTCCTTGATGAGTTTCCACCCGTTGCTTCTTGTTCTACCCTCAGGTTCCTTGGAGAATAGTTTGACTCCCTCTTTGTGGCAACCCCTGAGATATCGGAAGACTGCTATCCTGTCTCCCCTGGTCCTTCTTTTCATTAAACTAGACATACCCAGCTCCTGCAACCGTTCTTCATATGCTTTACCCTCCAGTCCCCTAGTCCTCTTTGTTGCTCTTCTCTGCACTCTTTCTGGAGTATCCACATCTTTTTTACATCTTGGCGACCAAAACGGGATGCCGCATTCCAAGTGTGGCCTTCCCAAGGCCTTATAAAGTGGTATTAACCCTTCACGGGATCTGGATTAGTATGAGTTTAGCAGGAAACTTGAATCCGGCTCACACTTTGTCCAAAAAATAGGCTTTTTTGATGTGTGTGTGTGTGTGTGTGAAATAATGGAATTTTGAAATATATATACCACTATTTATTTATTTATTTATTAGTCACATTTATATACCGCCCTATCTCCCTAGTGGGACTCGGGGCGGTGCACAGAAAGAATAAAAGCAATAAAAGCAATATATGTAACAACAATATAATAAAATTAAAAATAGATTAAATAGTGGGACTGTGCTTAAAAAAAGGATGTATATAAAATCATACATATGAAAGATAGACTCCAGAACCTTTTGCTCAGTGCAGGATTCGTTGCAGCTTCCCTGACTGGCAACCTGGATTGGGGGTCTCCCCGTCCCCCCCACTTGCTTGCTTAACGTCCCTGCCTTCTTTTCCAGGAAACCTGCAGGAAGTGCCAAGGCCTCTGGAAGGAGCACATGAACCTGAGTTGCGAACAGCTGGCGGAAAAGGACGACATTAAATACAGAACATCCATGTAAGTATCTATTTTGACCGAGGCTTCCCGAGAGCCTGAAGCCGACTCCTGGTCCCGATAAAAAACCCTTTGATTCATTGGCTGTGAATTCTGCTCCTTCACCTCCAGCAAAGTCTTTCAAGGGAGGATTTACGGTCACAGACCTTATCTGGCTTGGAGAGCTGCCAGGCCGATCTCTGCAGAACTTGGCCAGGACTCTCGGGGAGTCACGAACCAATGAAGCGAACTGATGGTCTCCTGCAAACTCCACTCCCCCGTCGCTCCTCTTTTATTCCCTCTGGGAGGGGCCATTCACTGTCCACCTGTGTCCTTACTCCCAAGTCGGCCCCTGTTCTTTAGCTGATCCCTTCGTCTGGCAGCTCTGCGCATGCGCACACTGGGAACAGGCTCCAGCTGTTCTTCTGCCTCACTGATGTCTGCCTCTGAAGGCAGCTGATAGATAACTGGTCAGAAAGCATCCTAGCCAAGGGGAGGAAAGATGCTGTTCATGAGATCCCCATTGTTTTTATGCCCCTCCCAAATTTAAACAGGGGTACCTGGTGGCTGAGTGGCTAAGACACTGAGCTTGGCGATCAGAAAGGTCGGCAGTTCGAATCCCTAGCGCCGCGTAATGGAGGGAGCTCCCGTGACTTGTCCCAGCTTCTGCCAACCTAGCAGTTCGAAAGCAGGTAAAAAATGCAAGTAGAAAAATAGGGACCACCTTTGGTGGGAAGGTAACAGCGTTCCGTGTGCCTTCGGTGTTGAGTCATGCCGGCCACATGACCACAGAGACGTCTTCGGACAGCGCTGGCTCTTCGGCTTTGAAACGGAGACGAGCACCGCCCCCTAAAGTCTGCAACGACCAACACGTATGTGCGAGGGGAACCTTGAGCTGTGCTTTGTCTTGCCAAACAACTCTAGATTACTTTAAAGATTTTTTAAAAAGCTTCCGTCGTGCTGCCATTCTTCCGCAGGATATATTTATGGAGGGAGGGAGAGGGAGAGGTCTAATAATACACCAGGTTTTTAAGCTTTATTCGTCTAGAAGAAGAAGAGGGGAAGGAAGGAAGGACTCCGCTGGGTATCCTTTCCACCGTGGCGATGTCTTTTTGGCCAACCCGCTGGGCCCAGCTGAAGCTCGGACAATGAGACTTCCTGTTTGGGCCAAAGGAAGAGGAAGCACAGCGGGGGTTTTCAGAGCCACCTTCCTGCGAAGGATTTCCTGCTGGGAGAGAGGGCGAGATGGGAATAACGCAGAAGGGAACGCCGGGCTTCCCGCTGAGCCCGAATCGCAAAAGGCAGTGACCAAAAAAGGAATTCGAAACGAGGAAGGCCGTAGCGCAGTGTGCAGCTTCACTGGCAAATTCCCAATGCCTCAATCCCCCAAAACTGTGTGTAGGACAATCTTCCAGTTCAAAGCTGGGAGATACTGCACAACATCGCTATTTTAGTCCGTAGAGCAAAATTTAACCGTTTTGAACTACGTGGACCTCTTCATTGCAGGATACTAACAAGATACGTTCATCCTGTGCCGTGACGTAATATTAAATAATAGTAATAGAGGTCTCAAATCTAGGAGTTACCTGTGTCTCAAACCAGGTATCTATAGTTTGTTGTTGTTAGTTGCAAAGTCGTGTCCGACCCATTGCGACCCCATGGACCATGTTCCTCCAGGCCTTCCTGTCCTCTACCCTCCTCTGGAGTCCATTGAATCTCAGGCCGGCTGCTTTGGTGATTCCATCCAGCCCCCTCCTTCTCTGCCGTCCCCTTCTTCTTCTTCTGCCCTCCATCGTTCCCAGCATGAGGCTCTTCTCCAGGGAGTCCTTCTTCCTTCTCATCAGGTGGCCAAAGTCTTTGAGTTTCCCCTTCAGGATCTGGCCTTCTCAAGAGCAGCCAGGGTGGATCTCCTCTAGGATTGACCAGTTGGATGGCCTTGCAGTCCAAGGGACTCAATGCAGGAGTCTTCTCCTCCAGCACCAGAGTCCAAAGGCCTCCATTCTTTGGCGCTCAGCCTTCCTTAGGGTCCAACCTTCACAGCCATCCATTGCAACTGGCAGTTATATAATAATATAATATAATAATATAATCCACCCGTTGCTTCTTGTTCTACCCTCAGGTGCCTTGGAGAATAGCTTGACTCCCTCTTCTTTGTGGCAACAAAATTGAGAATTTTGGTAGAGCTGAACTAGGAGAAAATGAACTCTAGGATTGTGGTTCTTGAGCACCTTGTGGGTACATTCCGTTTAGAGGCCCTGCTTTTCTCTTTCGGGCTGTATATGCAAACCTTTCATTTGTTTTTCCATGCCGCGAAATATAATGACTCTATTTTTTCCTTCTTTCTGCAAGGCGAGGGACGCATCTGCGTTGATTAACCGATGGAAACAAGAGTTTGCATCGGAGGCTAGAAATTTGCACGTTATCTTGTTAAAAGAGATCATTTCCTGGTGATATTTCCTGCTCATTGAGAAGAGCCCCTGCTTGTAGGTTTCCTAAGTGGGGGGAGGGAGGGAGGGCTAGCCTTGATCTCTTTCCCCCCATTTTGCTCTGCAAGCCAGGACTAACCCTAACCCTAACCCTAACCCTAACCGTTCTTTTGCAAAGAGAGCAGGGGTGAAATCCAGCAGGAAATTCCGAGCAGTTTGGAGAACCAGCAAATCCCACCTCTGGCTGGCCATGCCCCCCATCTATTCTCTGCCTCCCGAGTCCCAGCTGGTCGGGAGGGAATGGGGATTTTGCGGTATCCTTCCCATTGCCACGCCCACCAAGCCACGCCCA